>JAHHZJ010001407.1:0-132933 GCA_021437245.1 Aegilops speltoides | reverse complement strand
GATGATCAAAACGTCATTGGAACCAAATGGGTGTTTTGGAACAAGCAAGATGAAGATGGACAAGTCATCCGCAACAAGGCTCGCCTCAGAGCTCAAGGTTACACACAAGTCGAAGGTATGGACTATGGTGAGACCTATGCCCCGCTGCTAGACTTGAGTCCATTCGATTCTTCTTGCTTATGCCAATCACCATGATATCACTCTCTATCAAATGGATATCAAAAGTGCTTTCCTAAATGGTGAAATTGAGGAGGAAGTATTTGTGAAACAACCTCCGGATTTGTGAATCCCAAAAGCCTAATCATGTTTACAAGTTGCACAAAGCTCTTTATGGTCTTAAACAAGCTCCTAGAGCTTGGTACAAATGCTTGACTAGCTTTCTTCTTGAAAAAGGCTTTGAGATTGGAAAGATAGACTCAACGCTGTTCACTTAAAAGGGTTAATGGTGAACTATTTGTGTGCCAAATATATGTTGATGATATTATCTTTTGTTCAACTAACCTCATTTTAGCAAGAAGTTTGGAAAGCTCTTGTCGGAGAAGTATGAGATGTCCATGATGAGTGAACTCAAATTCTTCCTTGGGTTGCAAATCAAGCAATCTAAGGAGGGTACCTTTGTCTCACAAACAAAGTACACCAAGGATCTCTTCAATAAGTTCAACATGCAAGAAAGAAGGTATGAGAACCCCATGCCTACAAGTGGACATAATGACTTGACAAAAGATGGAGAACCCGCTGATCAAAAGGTTTACCGATCTATGATTTGTTCTCTACTATATCTTTGTGCTTCTCGTCCCGACATAATGTTGAGTGTATGCATGTGTGCTCGATATCAAGCAGCCCCTAAAGAATGTCATCTTAAAGCTGTTAAAAGGATTGTGAGATATTTGATACACACACCAAACTTTGGCATTTGGTATCCTAAGAGGGCCTCTTTCGACCTTGTTGGCTATTCCGACTCGACTATGCCGTGACAGGTTGATAGAAAGTCAACTTCGGCACGTGTCAATTCCTTGGTCGATCCCTTGTATCTTGGTCCTCCAAGAAACAAAATTCGTATCATTATCCACCGCCAAGCGGAATATATTGCTGCTGGTTCGTGTTGTGCTCAATTGCTATGGATGACACAAACGCTTATGATTATGGGATACATGTGAGACATGTTCCTTGCTTTGTGACAATGAGAGTGCGATTAAAATTGGACACAATCCCGCAACACTCTCGAATCTAAACATATTGAAGTTCGCCACCATTTCATTCGTGATCACATTGCCAAGGGTGACATCAATCTTAAGCATGTTCAGATCGACAAACAACTCACGATATCTTTACAAAACCTCTTGATGAGAAGGTGTTTTGTCGCTTAAGGAGTGAGTTGAACATCATTGATGCTTCAAACTTGGAGTGAGAACTCCATTGATGCATGCAAGGCATGAGCCCACTTGACTAATCCTTGATATTTCTCTTATGATGGTGATCATATGTCTTGGACACATTTGCCTCCTTGTATTGCATCTAACTCCTTGTGTACTTGGATGATCTACATTCCACAAGATTACCACACACTCAAATCATGAGTAATCTTTTCATTGACCAAGTATCTAGCCCTTTGGGATGTTGAGTTCAAGGAACAAAATTCCACATATCCTTTTGACATCTTATACATCTAGTATTTCACTCTTGTCATCTTGGATATCCTTGAGTATTTCCTTGCTTGCCTAACCCATGTAGGAAGATGAACTACACAAGCGGAAATGGCGCTCCAACTTCACATTCAATGAGCACCTACATCAAGTTTACCTACATGAGCAAAGCGACAACAAGCCCAAGGTATGTTCTTCACATCTTTAAGGAGCTTTGCTCAAAGTCATGAGTACAAGCAGCTTCATAAGATGTGATCACATCGAATGCTTAATCGAAAAATGGCAACCCCATTTTGAGCTTAAATGATGAGTATGACCTATGATCAAATGTCCTCATTCGACTCCTAAGTCAATATACTCAAACATAGGTGACCTTGTCACCGACCTTTATCTAGATGAAGTACATATGTTTTGGAGTCTTTCTATTTTCTCTTATGTTCTCTCATTGACTTTTCATTAAAAAAAACTTCATCTAGGAATCTTTTTCATTTCTATTCTTCTGCCTTTGTGAATATCCTTCCGCTCGATCAATTCCTCGAAAATCATTCACAAATTCATTGCAAATCCTTTGAAACATTCCTCGCAAAGTGAGCTGAATTATTTCAGATTTCTTGAATTAAACTCAAGGCCACCGATTTAAATATTTCGGTCTAACCGAAAAGGATCTACCCTAAGTCCCCGACTTTCGGACCCATCGATCCATCTTAATTCAGTGTCACCGATTTATTTCTTCCAGATATCATCTTCGCAGCTCCACTCAATGATTCTCGATGCATGTTCCTTTTTGCCTCTGCAGATTCTTAAGGATCCCACTTCTTTCTTTCCATCTTCCCCGACCTTCCTAGTTTGCTGTCCTTTTCGCACTTGATGTCAAAGGGGAGAAGACTTAGGGGAGAAGAGAAGATTTAGGGGAGAAGAAGAGCAATCTTACCTTAAGGGGAGAGAATCACATCAAAGCCTTGCTGTGTTTTTCCTTATAAGAGAATTTCTTGCCGTGTTTCACATTGGACATTACAATTGGCGCCATTCTCATTTGGCATCATTCTTTGATTTTGCTCTTTCCATCAAACCCTTGATCCGAGAAAACTCAAAGGGAGAGGAATCTTCACAATTGATATCTTATGGAAAGCAAAATCTCTCGAGTTCATTGAAAATCTTTTAGTTTCGAGACATGTTTGTCGATTCAAGCTTGTGCTCAATATGAGACACTCTTTATACATGTCATCCTCGGCTTGGTACTCTTGATGTTCTTGCAGCTTGGTTGAAGAAATACTCTTGTGTTATCTAACCTTGTTTTCCCAAGTTTATCTCTTCAGTACAATGCCAAGGAACCTCAAGGTAAGTATATGCACTTTGCGTATGTGCATGATGGTGACTTGCTTGTGAATACTTGTTTGCAAGAAATCACCATGCACATATGCATTATCACTCACTTCTTTTCATCTCGCCTCGATGCATATAGCCAAGCTGCATGTAGCACATCTTGCTTATCTCTCTGTGTGCTTGTGGTAGTCCAAAACCATAATTTATGAAAATCTTACACACTTGTAGGGGAGCATGTGTACTACATGTTTGTCAAAGCTGTGATAATTCTGCCTTTCTTTCAATAAGCTTTGATGTCTTGTTTAGTGTGTTGCCATCAATTACCAAAAGGGGAGATTGAAAGCACATTTGCTCCCCGGTGGTTTTGGTAATTAATGACAACATACTTTGTGGTTGGACTAATGCTTTTATCAAGTATGTTTCAGAAATTCAATCACATTGGCATGGCAAAAGGACTAAAGAAGTGGACCCTCAAAATGCTAAGGCAAGCATTGGCAAAAGCTCAAGACTCCATTTTTGGTTTAGTGATCCAAGATCACATTGAGTCCATAGGAACAGCCAATACTATTAAAAGGGGATGAGGTTATGATGATGATCCGTCTGCTCAAGTGCTTAGTGATACATCTCCTAAACTATCAAGAACTTTCACCGCCATATACACTCATAAGTAGTCTCGTCCCACCGATATTCCAAACTCACCACACCGAGATGAACCACCTCAGCCATAAGCCAAACCCTAGTAAACTCGGATTTTCCGATTCTGAACTCGGTCTCACCGAAACATGAGTTGCCAAGCTTCTGTAACCTTCATTATCAAATCGGTGTCACCGAGATGATGAAGTCGGTCCCACCGAACTGGCATGCTCGTGTCATTGCACTAATCGGACTAACCGAGATTGTATATTCGTCCCACTAAAATCCCAACGCTCACATTATTTGAACTATCGGTCTCACCGAGTTGTCCACTTCGGTCCCACCGAGATTGCTCAAATGTGTGTAACGGTTGGATTTTGTGTGGAGGCTATTTATACCCCTCCACCCCCTCTTCATTCGTGGAGAGAGCCATCAGAAAGAACTACCACTCCTACCTTACATTTCTCGAGAAGAGAACTACCTACCCTTGTGTTGAGATCAAGTTGCTCCACTCCCACCATATGAAGCTTGATCTCTAGCCTTCCTAAGTTGCTTTCCACTCAATCCTTTCTTCCACCACAGCCAAATCAGTGAGGAGAGTTGAGTGTTGGGGAGATTATCATTTGAAGCACAAGAGCAAGGAGTTCATCATCATCTACAACATCTATTACCTTTTGGAGGGTGGTGCCTCCTAGATTGGTTAGGTGTCGCTGGGAGCCTCCGTCCGAGATGTGGAGTTGAACCAAGAAGTTTGTAAGGGCAAGGAGATCGCTTACTGTGAAGATCTACACCGAGTAAGGCTAGCCTCCGTGGGCGAGGCCATGATGGAATAGACAAGGTTGCTTCTTCGTGGACCCTTCGTGGGTGGAGCCTCCGTGGACTCTCGCAGCAATTACCTCCGTGGGTTGAAGTCTCCATCAACGTGATGTACGATAGCGCCACCTATCGGAACCACGGAAAAATCATTGCGCTCCAAATTGCATTTGATCTTCTCCACTTTCTTTACTACTTGTGCAATTTACTTTCCGCTGCCCATACTCTAGAATTGCATGTGTAGTGTGCTACTTGACTTGTGTGTTATGCAAAATCTGCCAAAATCTGTCCTTGATAAAAGACAGAATTTTTATCTTGTCGAGTAGTCTAATCACCCCCCCTCTAGACACTCTCACCTTCTTCGATCCCTCACTTCCCCATCTCCGGGTCGTTCCAGTCTGGGGCCTCACTGCCGCCCACCGCTTCAGAGAGCCGGGCGCGGCGTGATCAACATACGAGAGTCATTGAATAGGATCAGACATGGAGAGCTCGATGGCTGGGACCCACGAGGTCCATGGTCGCACGCAAGGAAAGTTCCTGCTTATTACGCACTGTACGTGGACTCAGACGTGGAAGGGCTTCAGATTTTGAGAAAAAACGCTCCTCCCACCGATGTGTCGGACCCACTAGCTATATCTTTGCATGCAAGGAAGTGCCTCCTTATTATGCACAAAAAAATGAATACCCCCTGCTAGCTGGGACCCACCATAGTGGGTGGCTGACTTGTGGGCCTACTAAGTTGATAGGGAAGGAGGGCTTTGTCAACTTAGTCAATATGAACGATTCTAGCTCCAAAGGACTGCACGATGTCCATCTAACGGTCATAGTGCTTCTTCAACCTCTCGTCTTCTTGCTCCACCGCCAAAGCAAAGACCGGTCATGTCGCTGCTCCTCGCTTCTTGTGGTCGGCCAGATGCCGCTGGAGGCCTCACCGCCTCTACTACTCCCACCGCTGGCCCAGGCATCCTCTACTCACCCACACCCCCGTTATTCTCAGCAGCCGATGGCAGCCTCACGCCGCAGCCAACCAAAGGAACCTCGATTCTCTCCGTGGGCGCCCACCGCCGCTTTTCCCGGCTCCACGCCGCCCCTTCCTAGGCCTCGCCATCGCCCACCGCTTTGGTGCTTCTTCACGGCGGCGAGTCAATGTGGTCAACGATCGACTTCCATCGAAAAGAGTATCAGACGTGGAGAGGCCGATACCGGGTCCACGGCCACAACCCAGTTTTTTTGTGATTTGCCAAGTAAGTCGCTTTGTCAGGCCTATTGGGTTGCAAATCTTTAAAGACGAGGAGAGCTTCATTCGGCTGGCCGAGAAAATGGCCTATCAGTAATGAGAAATGAGCTGTACATTTTTAAAACACATCAAACCGGCAATTAGTTTCAAATTTGGTTTTTTTCATTTTGAGATTTTAAATTACATTGATTTTTATGCATGGACAATTTGTTGGATTTATATTGATATACATTTATTTTTAAAATCAGTTTGAATGTGACTCAAATTTCGGGATTAAAATAGTTCTGACCACAATCAAATATGCAAAATTTCATATAACTTTTTAACCGTGGCCACAATATGGGCTGTAATGCTAACAAAAAGAATATGGGCTCCAAAAAAACTTAAGAATTAGCAAATGGGCTGCAAATTATTAGAAATAATGGCAGATGGGTTGTATGATGTTTTCCACAGATTTTAGGCTTTCCTAAAAAAAGGTTGACGCACAAGCAGTGGCTGTTGGATTTGAGGCTTTTCCACAGATTTGAGGCTTTCCTAAAAAAAGGTTGACCCACCAGCTATACGTGGAAAGGCTGACAGTTGGGTCCACGGCCACACGCAAGGAAATGCCTCCTTATTACGCGCAAAATAATGATTCCTACACCTCACATCTGGGACCCACCGAAAGGGCCTCAGATTTCGCGAAAAAACGCTATCACCACCGAAAGCTTGGACCCACTAGCTATATCTTTGCACGCAAGAAAGTGCCTCCTTATTACACAAAAATGAATACCGCCTCGCTAGCCGGGACCCAAAGATAGTGGCAGTGCTGATTTAGGGCCTACTAAGTTGACGGGACGGAGGGCATTGTCAACTTAGTCAATATGCACGATTCTAGCTCCAAAGGACTGTGACGATGTCCATCCAACGGTCAGAGTGCTCCTTCAACCATCGGTCTTCTTGCTCCACCACCAAATCAGCGCCGATCGTGCCTTTGTGCTCCTCGCCTCCCGTGGGTCGGTCGCCATGGCGCGGTGGAGGCCTCACCGCCTCTACTACTCCCACCGGCTGGCCAAAGCCATCCTCTACTCACCCACACCCCCTGTTATTCTGCAGCGACGGCAGCCTCACACCGCAGCTGTCGTGGGGAAACGAGCACCTATAGGGCAGGGCCTCTTTTCTGTCCGGCAGGGAGCGGAGGGTGCACGAAGAGCAGATCGAGGTCAAAAGCACGCGAGGGATTTTACCCAGCTTCGGAGCTCTCCGGAGAGATAAAACTCCTACTGCTGCTTTGTGTTTCTATTCTGTTCTTGCTCAAGAGCGTAGGTGTGTTGTAGTGTCGAATGAGTCGAACCCCTTCTACGTGTGCATGGGCCTCCTTTTTATAGTCTAAAGGGGTCACCGACAGTGGCAGTAGAGAGGGGTAAAAGTAAAACGGGGTTGGTACAACCACTACCAACAAAGGCTCCCTACCTAACTCGACGGCAGGGACAAGGGCATTTAATGCCCGGCCGGTCGCCCAAACAAAGGTAGGAAACGACCGTTAGGGCGCCACCGACGCCACGATGGCCTCCTTGTCATCTTCACTTGCCACCTTGCACCGCTTAGGCTGCACAGCCTACCCGCCACGCACCAGAGCGACCGCGCGCGACATCGCCGTCGGATGCGCCGGAGCGCATGCAGAGTGGCGGTTGCCACGCAAGCGCCTTTGTCGTGGTCACTATCTGTCCGCACCCGCAAGCTTGCCGCCACCGGGTCTTGTTATTCTTCCCGCAAGCCCTCTTGCCGGGTTCTTGTCCTTCCCGCAAGCTTCTCTGCCGGGCCTTGTCTTCTCGTTAACACTTTGTTCTTGAATGGCGAAGAGAAATGACGGCGATCTTGGCGACGCCCGCAAGCCTTGCCGCTGGATGCCGGATCGCCTGCAGACATGTTTGGGGTACTAAGGTACCCCTACTTTAGTACACCGACAGAGCCCCGGCCCGGGCCGACACGATGTCGAAGCGCCATGGGCTGTGCCCAAAACAGGCACGGCACGCTGCCCGGGTCCAAACCAAATCCACTCAGATCCACCGCCCCTCTCAGAACGGCACGGTCAACCGCAAGCGCCGTGGGAGAGATCGTGGGCAATACTTAAATCAGAAATGTAACGCTCGCCCCCCCTCTTATAAGCAGAGGAAACAGGCCGCTTTCCACCTTCGCCACTTGCAGCCTTCCTCCGAAAGCTCCGCCGCCCTCCGCTTCCCAAGCCAAAGAGAGCAGCACTCACCGCTGCCGCCGCCGCCTCAACACCTCCGCGGCCCCTCGCCGCTTCCGCCATGGTTCAAGACCAGCAAGGCCACAAAGTCAGCCGAGGCGCTTACGGCTTGAGGCGCCGCGAAGGAGCGAGTGCTTCCTAACTCACCTCGGCGCCATGGGAGGAGTTCTACTCTTCTTCGTCGACGGAGACGCTGGCGCACTCCACGCGACGCCGGTGTTCTCCGCCGAGGCTTCCAAATCAAAGCGGTGCCGTAAAGGGTACTATTTCTTTCCGGTTTTTTCTATTGCGGCTCGCCCACCTTTTTCTCGATTTCTTTGCGACATCATGAATACCTACGGTTTCATCTTCTTGATTTCACCCCAACGCCGCTCGACAATGGCAGCCAGACACCTCGCGAGAACTTCGCTGGCATCCACCCAAATGTCGCTTTTTCGCTACTATTTCACCCCCGAGCCGAGAAAGGGGAGCCACCGGCTGGCGGAATCGCCTCGACCTCACGAATCGGCATGAAGGAGGTGTATCTCGACGGGCGAAGCCCGCAGCAAGTGGGATGAGTGGAGGGCGGAGGGTGCTGGATCGCTGACGCCAACCCGCAGCCGCTCACCAACCTCGCGCTGACCCGGTGGCGCGCGGCGGCGATCGAGCGCACTGTCACGGACGACACCAAGTCAAGATTGCCACCACCCAATCCTCCGCCAGCCTTGCCGGGCTCACAGCAGGGCAGCTTGGCGGATTTCTTCGCCACGACGCTTCTCCGCAGAAGAGGGGAGGCCCGCCGCTGTTTGGCGGCCCGGCGGATATCATGAGGCTGCGTCCAGGCCTCAACTTCAACTTCACAGTTCTGGAGCTTGACGGGATGCTGAGGGAGCTTTTCAAGCATGACGCCAACCATCCAGAGTGGTTCAGGTTGCCGCAGGGCGTCATCCCTTTGTGCAACAACTCCCAAGGCGACCGCATCTGCGCAATGATGCCAGAGTGCGACTCGCACGGGATAAGCGCAACTTGGATGGAGCCCACCGATGACATCGTGCGACAATTCTTTGATAGCTTGACGGAGATAGCAGTCAACGCCGATGAGCAGAGGCTCCTCACCCGCGACACCACCGATGACGAGATGCGGTACATCGCCACCAGGGCCGAAGAGGCGGCGGCAGCCGCCGCCGCGGGCGAGTTCGGCTTCACGTTGGAGGAGGCAGAGGCGGCCGAGGCGGCAAGCCTTGCCGACAGGAGGACCTTGCCGAGAGGTCGCCGGCAGGGGAGCCCGAGGTCAAGCGAGTGAGCCTGGCTGAGGCGCGAGCGCCAGCCGCCTTCGAGCAGCTTGTCGCAGAGGAGCCCCCAACCGCAGCCCCAATTCCAACCAAGAAGGCGCCCACGAGTTGAGATGCAGCAGGGCGGCAAGCAGGCCAGCAGCCGGAGCAAGTATCACAGGCAAGTACTGCTGCTGGGAGCCTCTCAAGCCGCTGCCAAGAACTAAGGCGGGTCTTCCCGGCTGCCACGCCCGATCCCGCTGCAGCCCCAAGAACGCCCAAGGGAGCCTACTCTCCGCCAAGCAGAAGGGTACTAGATTAATTCTCTCTCGCTGAGTCTGACGACGAGGAGGAAGAAGAGGAGGAGGAGTAAAGCTTTCTCTCACTGACTTGTTTTTTTCTTTGATCTTTGTTGTTTCGGGTTTTGCATCTCATTTGCTTCCCCTCAACTTGTTCCATTACAGACTCGCCGAGAGAGCGCTAAGAGGGCCAAGGTCCCTGTGGTTGTCATCGAGGACGATCCTCACAGGACGGCAGAGGACACGTCCCGAGACTACCTTGACAGTATCTGTTCTTTTCTTCAGAAGAGTTCTCAAAGACAGCCCCCAAAGATAAGTGTTTGGTTCACTTTCTCTGGGGGCGCGATGGGTGCTTCTTCTTTTGTCGACATCTTGATTGCTGATTCATTCATGTAGGAGCAGAGCGGCCCATCAGAGCAATCGAAACCGCCTTGAGGTGCTGTCTGCTTCGACTATGCCGCCAAGGGGCGATTCCCCGACAAGGGAGTGCTCCCCAAAGAAGGGAGGGGTCTCCGGCAAGGGACGGAACCAAGGAGCCCTTGGTGGAGGAGCCCATGGTCACAGAGCTCAAAGACAGTAACCTTCCTTATCGGAAATCTTCCCTTGGGTTCTTCTTTTGATCTTCTTTCTTCTTTTCTCGGATATTTGTTGATTTTTCCTTCCTCTCCCCGCCCTCGATCCCCTCTTACTGCACTGGATGGAGACCGAGGCCACCGGCGAGGAAGGCGACGTGGCACATCAAGATGCCGCCACGACGAGGAAGAGGTCGGCGCCGATGAACTCGCTGATGAGGAAGCCGCCAAGGTTGCCGGGCGCAGAGCCGGGCGAGGGTCCGGCGGTCGATCGACGACCCGAGGGCGCAGGAGCGCAAGGCGCTGCACTGCTCGCCGACCCTCCGCCATGATGCAGCGCTGGCCCGAGGAGCCCCAGCCAAGCGATACTTGAAGGCCGGGCGAGGGCGATACATCAAGCTTCCCGGGCGCTGAGTTCCAGTGGCGCTGCTGAAGGGGAGGAGTTTGACGGGAAGTACTCGGCCTCACCGGGTTGGCGGTGGTTGATGCGCCAAGCAGCAGAGCGGCGAAGTCCGAGGAGGAGCATTTGTTCAAAGCTGGTGTCACTTATCACGCCTGCAAGCAAAGCTTGAGTCCTGGAAGCGCTTGTCGCGCGGGCGGGTGTTGACATAGAGGAGCATGCGAAGGAGCTCAAGAGCCGCAACCAGGAGGCCCTCCGATCCATTGCGGAGGAAAGGGTGCAACTCGACGAGGCAAAGAAGGCGTTCATCTTGGAGAAGGCTGAAGCTGAAGAGCAGCAGAGGCTCGCCGCCGAGGAGCTATCCATGTGAGAAGGTGAACTGACACAGAAGAAGGTCAATCTGGACAGCCACGAGGAGGAGCTCGAGGCCCGGGAGCAATCACTTGGCGGGGCACTCAAGGAGGCGAAGGATGCCGCGGCGGTTGCTGAGGCCGCCAAGAAGGAGTTAGAGGTGAAGGTGGCGCAGCTGGAGGCGGACATGAAAAAGAAGGGTGAGGAGCTTGTCGCGCTCCAGCGCGAACGCGAGAAGGATGCTCTTGCCCATGGCGATCTGCAAGTTCAACTTGCCGACAAGATCAAGGAACTGAACGCCGCCAAGGACTCGAAAGCATCGATCCGAGTCAAGCCGCCACCTTGACGGAGACGCTGGACGCCGCCAAGAGGCGTAGAGGATGACTTGAAGAAGGAGCTCAAGGGCAACGAGGAGCTGCCGACGAGGGCTGCCGACACCCGTAACACCTTCAAGGCTACGGTGGAGCTCGACGGATGGCCTCGCCAACATCGCTGCAGCCATCGACGAGGAGTTGGCGGAGCTGACTTCAAGGGCTTCGGGTACTCACGACGAAAACCTCCAGCCCAGCCAAGCTTACTCTCTTCTTCAAGGGTGGGCGACGGCCTCCAAAGAACTCCGGAAAGGATCCCAAAGAAGTCGGGCGGACGAAGTCACGCCTGCTAACTGTGCCAAGGTCTTGGAGAAGGTGTTGGTGAAGATACTCTTCCGCAATCCGGGCCTCGACCTCACCCGTGTCCTCAAGAAGCTGCCGGCGGGCGCTGATCTCAAAGAGCTCAAAGCCATTGTCGCACCCATCGTGGACAAGGTGAATGAGGTCAGGAGGGTTGACGGCGAGCGCGTGGATTAGGCCACCCTTCTTCTCCCTTCCTTCTTCTTGCCACTGCTAGATATGTCATAGGAACAATCTATTAGAGCGCGGCAAGTTATTTATTGTAACATGACTTTATTCTGGGTACTATCTGCTATGTTACTTCCTTTACTTGATTCCATCCCTTGCAAGTTTTCGCCCACGCCAGGGAACTTGCCGGCAAGAACACACTTGTCATGAAAGGCTGAGAAAAGAACATCAAGAGCTCATCAAGTGTTGCCTCCGCAAGAAACCTTGTCGGACTAGTCACAAGACACTTTCATTGTTGAGCGGACTCGTAACAAAGTAAGGGCTTAACTTAGCCACGAGCCGATTCCTCCGCAAGCATGTGTTTTCCATACAAGGCACGGTCGCTCAAGGAATATAACTTAAAATTCAAACCGACTATGCTCAAACTTTGGCAACTTAGCTTTTCTCGTCAGTCTCAAGGCCCCGCAAGGTCAGTATTTTTGAACGACGCCTGGTCCGCATCTTTATCCTCTCCTCCCCGTGAACTTGTGGGCAAAGGAACCTTCTTTGAACAAAAGAAAGAAGAGAAAATAAAGATATGGAGCCTTAAGGCTCGTTATTGCTTATCAAGCGAAGTGCTGCACAAAGTGTCGATATACATGCAAAAAGAAAAAGGCATGAATTTGACAAGATGTGCGGGGCACATGAACTTTATTTATGCACGGATCTGCGCCCGACTTTTGTACAAAGGGTTACATGCAACAGCGCAAGGCTTGTATAAAGGTGGTTGCCGAACAGATTCCGCAATCGCGCTTTATGGGTAAAACTTGCTAAGATGCTCTATGTTCCAGAATTGCTCACCGGAAAGCCATCTTCGGTCTCTGGCATGACAGCGCCGGCCTAGTGACTCGCTTTCACCCGATAAGGGCCTTCCCACTTCAAGGCCAACTTGTTGGAATTCTTGGCGGATTGAACGCGTCGAAGAACAAGGTCGCCTTCCTCAAGCTTCCGCATTAACTTTGCGGCTATGTTAGCGGTGCAAAGCTTGTCGGTAGCGAGCAGCTCTTACAAAGAGTTCAAGACAATCTTTCTCGAGGAGCAGCGCGCCATCTTGCCGCAGCTGCTCTTGCTCAAGCTCATCATAAGCGAGCACTCGAGGCGATCCATATACGAAGTTCCGTGGGGAGAATTGCTTCGCCCATAGACAAGAGCAAAAGGTGTCCGCCAGGCTCGACGGCGCCGCCCCGATCGACCAAAGAACCACCGCAGCTCCTCGATCCAATTTCTTCCACACTTGTGCATCCCGCCGAAAGTTCTGTCTTGAGCCCGCAGCAGACTTCAGCTGCTTGCCCTCTCCGCTTGACCATTGCTTCTGGTGAGCAACAGAAGCGGCAGATCTTGGTGCCAAGATCTTGGACGATCGCATGAAGGTGCGGCTCGTGAATTGTGTGCCATTGTCGGTGATGATCCCGTTAGGGACTCAAACGGCAAACAATTGACCAAGAACTTGATCACCGATCAGGTTGTCACCTTCCTCACTGGTTCCACTTCGTGCCACTTTGTGAACTTGTCGATTGCAACGCATAAGTACTCAAAGCCCCGACAGCTCGGGAAAGGGGCCGAGGATGTCGAGCCCCTGCACCTAAAATGGCCAGGATAAAGGGATTGTTTGGAGAGCTTGAGCTGGTTGATGTATCTGCTTGGAGTGGAACTGCACGCCTCACACTTGGTTACTTGTGCAGCAGCATCCCGGAGGGCTGTCGCCGAAGAAACCTTGACGGAAGGCCTTGCCGCAAGTGCTCTTGCGCCAATGTGGTGACCACATATGCCTCCATGTATCTCCGCCAACAGCTCCTGTCCATCTTCCCGGGAAATGCACTTCAATTTCACTCCGTTCAATCTTCTTCTGTACAGTATGTCATCGACAAACTGGTACATACTTGATTGTCGGGCTACTCTCTCCGCTTCTTCTTTCTCTTCTGGAAGTTCTCCTATCTGAAGGAAATGGACGATCTGTTGTGCCCATGCCGGAGCTTGTGGCTCAACGAAAAGGATTAAAGGCGCAAATGCTGCTGCGGGAACATCTGCTTCCATGGCAAGAATCTGTGATTCAGCCGGAGCATGATGCTCCCCGGCAAGTGTGTCGGGACACAGCTTGTCGGGAGCGTCTACTTCAACGAAACAAACCCTAGAGCTTGTCGGAGCAGACTGCTCCTCAGCACTCTTTGTGTTGATCCTGGGACCTTCTTGACGGCGGCTTCGGGGAGCTCTACCGGAAAGTAGTCGCCAGTAACTAACTTCCTCTTCTTGCTCGGTCCAGCTTGATGGTGTGACAGATGGTTGAGTCAGCTTGAGCACAAAAATTCCTGGTTCCACAGTAACTTGAGTGCGGCACACTTTGACAAAGCCATCCGCAATGTCATTCTCGAGCTCTTGAACGGTTCCATCCGAGGCCGTCAAAATGTTCTTCTAGCTTCCTCGCTTCATCGATGTATGCTTCCATCAACGGACTCGTAATCTTTTGTTTACTTGACGGACGACAAGCTGTGAGTCACCCCCGATAATAAGCTTCTTGATCCCAAGGTCTGCCATGATCCTCGAGTCCGCAAGCAAGCCTTCATACTCTGCAGATTGTTTGTTGCTTGCTCCTTGGGAAAGTGCATCCGACCACGATTTGAGGTGCTCTCCGGTGGGTGCGACGAGTAGTACGCCACACGGGCGCTTTGCAGCGAGAAGGCACCATCAAAGTACATGACCCATTCTTTGCTTGCTTCCTTGACGGGATGCTCCTCTCCGAGTTTCTTCATCGGGTGTTACGCCCATTCTGCTATGAATTCTGCCAATGCTCGGCTCAATAGTTGAAGTACTTTCAAACTTGAGGCCAAAGCTTGACAATTCCAAAGGCCCACTCGACAATCCCGCCTGCTGCTTCGGATTCTGCAAGATCCTCTTCAGCGAAAGCGAGTGACAACTCGTGATCTCATGTGCTTGAAAGTAATGGCGCAGCTTCCTCGAGGCCATGAGAAGGCCAAAAGCAACTTCGCACACGAGTACCTTGATCTAGCCCCGCAAAAGGGAACCGACAAAGTAAACCGGGCGCTGCACCATCTTCTTCGCTTTCTTCTTGTGGCTGCGCAGATCCATCCTTGCCGGAACTGTAACTTGTCGGGAAGCCTCGCTTGTCGCCGGACTCGCTTGCCGCGGTCGCCGGCTCATCATCTGCCTCCTCTCCAAGAATTAACGCAGCACTAACCATTTGATTGGTTGCTGCCAGATATAGCAGCAACTTCTCTTGTGGCTTAGGTGCGACAAGTGTTGAGTAGAGGATAGGTATCTCTTCAAGTCTCGCAGCGCAGCCTCCGCTCGGGTCCATTTTCATTGACCTGCCTTTCTCAAAATTTTGAAAACGGCAGGCACGCCAGCAGACTTAGAGATGAACCTATGAAAGCACATTTGCTCCCTGGGTGGTTTTGGTAATTAATGACAACATACTTTGTGGTTGGACTAATGCTTTTATTAAGTATGTTTCAGAAGTTCAATCACATTGGCATGGCAAAAGGATCAAGAGGTGGACCCTCAAATGCTAAGGCAAGCATTGGCAAAAGCTCAAGACTCCATTTTTGGTTTAGTGATCCAAGATCACATTGAGTCCATAGGAAAGCCAATACTATTAAAAGGGATGAGGTTATGATGATGATCCGTTGCTCAAAGTGCTAAGTGATACATCTCCTAAACTATCAAGAACTTTCACCGCCATATACACTCATAAGTAATCTCGGTCCCACCGATATTCCAAACTCACCACACCGAGATGAACCACCTCAGCCACAAAGCCAAACCCTAGAAAACTCGGATTTTCCGATTCCAAACTCGGTCTCACCGAAACTTGAGTTGCCAAGCTTCAGAATCCTTCACATCAAATCGGTGTCACCGAGATGATGAAGTCGGTCCCACCGAGATTGGCAAGCTCTTGTCTTTGCACAAATCGGACAAACCGAGATTGTATTTTCGTCCCACCGAAAATCCCAACGCTCACATTATTTGAACTTTCGGTCTCACCGAAGTTGTCAACTTCGGTTCCACCGAGATTGGTCAAATGTGTGTAACGGTTGGATTTTGTGTGAGGCTATAAATACCCTCCACCCCTCTTCATTCGTGGAGAGAGCCATCAGAAAGAACTACCACTCCTACCTTACATTTCTGAGAAGAGAACTACCTACCCTTGTGTTGAGATCAAGTTGCTCCACTCCCATCATATGAAGCTTGATCTCTAGCCTTCCCAAGTTGCTTTCCACTCAATCCTTTCTTCCACCACAGCCAAATTAGTGAGGAGAGTTGAGTGTTGGGGAGATTATCATTTGAAGCACAAGAGCAAGGAGTTCATCATCATCAACACCATCTATTACCTTTTGGAGGGTGGTGCCTCCTAGATTGGTTAGGTGTCTCTTGGGAGCCTCCGCTGAGATGTGGAGTTGAACCAAGAAGTTTGTAAGGGCAAGGAGATCGCCACTGTGAAGATCTACCCCGAGTAAGGCTAGCCCTTCGTGGGCGAGGCCATGATGGCATAGACAAGGTTGCTTCTTCGTGGACCCTTCGTGGGTGGAGCCTCCGTGGACTCTCGCAGCTGCTATCCTCCGTGGGTTGAAGTATCCATCAACGTGGAAGTACGATAGCACCACCTATCGGAACCACGAGAAAATCACCGCTCCAAATTGCGCTTGATCTTCTCCACTTTCTTTACTACTTGTGCAATTTACTTTCCGCTGCCCATACTCTAGAATTGCATGTGTAGTATGCTACTTGACTTGAGTGTTATGCAAAATCTGCCAAAATCTGTCCTTGATAAAAAACGGAACTTTTATCTTGTCGAGTAGTCTAATCACCCCCCCTCTAGACACTCTTAGCTTCTTCGATCCTACAATTGGTATCAGAGCATTGGTCTCCATTGTTTTGGTTTACACACCATTGGAGGAAGATGGACGGTTCACGCTTGGGAGTGTTAGCCATAGAGTGCCTATTCTTAATGGAGTGTCCTATAACTCGTGGAGGATTGAGATGCTTATTTTCTTTAAGACATACAATTTGTAAAATATGTTGAAACCCCATATGTGCCTCCATTTGACCCCTTGCACCCTACCATGGATGAAGAGCTTGATTTGCTTCAGAACCTTAGAACTCAGAATCTTATCATTAGAGGCTTGCCCGATAACTTGCTTAAGCTAGTTACAAACTTTGAGTGCGCTTATGCTATGTGGAAGTTCTTGGAAGAACTTTATCCGACTACTCTTTGAGAGGTCTTGATGAAATTCTATACAAGACTATTGAATTTGATATGATGCGCCCCAATGATCCCAACTTTGATAAATGCTTCTTTGAGCTTCGTGATCTTATGAAAAAGAAGGGTGATCCTTGTCTTATCAATGCTCTAATTAGAAATGCTCTTGTATTGCATTCCGATGATTATTGTCACATTGACAAAACTAATGCAAGTTGTTGTCAAATTGACCTAGGTGTTGATGATGAACAATCTATGGGTCAATATGATGATGAACATGAGCATGATGATGATTACTCCGATTCGGACACCGAGCTAGACAAGATCATGAAGAGTCTCAATCTTATGGCAAATCTGAGAGACTACATATCCGGCGGAAAAGAGTGGATTCTTGATAGTGGATGCACCGATCACATGACCGGAGATGAAGACATGTTTCGAGAGCTTGCAAAGAACGATGGTCCACGCAAGTATGTGACTTTTGGAGACAACTCCAAAGGTAAGGTACTTGGCCTTGGTAAGGTGGCCATATCTCATGATAGCTCTATTCAAAATGTCATGCTGGTAGAATCACTTGGATACAATTTACTTTTCGTGTCTAGATTAGCTGACTTTGGATTCAATGTGCTATTCACCGAAGTAGATTGCCAAGTCTTTCGTCGTGACAATCATAACATGGCATTTACCGGTATCCGTAGAGGTGATCTATATATTGTTGATTTCACTAAGAAAGCCCAACCTAGAACTTGCTTCATTGCTAAACCGCTAAAGGTTGGTTATGGCATAGAAGGCTTGGACATGTTGGTATGCGTAATCTAGACAAGTTAATCAAAGGTGATCATATTCTTGGTGTTAAAGATGTTTTCTTTGACAAAGATAGACTTTGTAGTGCTTGTCGTGCAGAAAACAAGTTGGTGGAAGTCATCCTGAAGAACATCATGACCACAAGGAGACCGCTTGAGCTTCTTCATATGGATCTTTCGTCCCAATGCTTACAAAAGCCTTGGTGGTAACTCCTTTGGTCTAGTTATAGTTGATGATTATTCCAGATTTACGGGTATTTTTCCTTGATGGCAAATCGCAGGTTCAGAGAATCTTCAAAACCTTTGCCGAAAGGCCCAAAATCAATTTGAGGTGAAGATCAAGAAAGTTCGGTGACAATGGAACGGAGTTCAAGAACGCCAATGTAGACTCTTTTCTCGATGAGGAAGGGATTCTACATGAGTTCTCGCTTACGTACACCTCAACAAAATGGAGTTGTTGAGAGGAAGAACCGAACGCCATAGAGATGGCGAGAACGATGCTTGATGAATACAAGACACCGATGCACTTTTGGGGAGAAGCCGCCGAGACAGCTTTGTCATGCTATCAACAGGCTTTATCTTCATAAGCTCCTCGGCAAGACTTCATACGAGCTCCTCACCGTAACAAACCCCAAGTGGGATACTTTCGTGTCTTTGGTTCAAAATGCTATATCCTTGATAAGCATCGCTCGGTCTAAATTTGCTCCCAAAACTCATGAAGGCTTTTTTCTTGGTTATGGATCAAACTCCCACACCTACCGTGTTCACAATAATTTCACCCAAAGGTTGAAGAGACGGTAGATGTGAAGTTTGATGAATCTAATGGCTCGCAAGTAGAGCAAATGCCTATTGATGTAGGAGACAAGGACCCATCGAAGCCATCCAAGATTTATCTATTGGAAAGATCCGTCCCATGGAAGTGAAGGAGAGTACCTCATCTACATATGTGGAGCCCCTACCTCACGGCAAGATGAACCTCAAGGCAACATGGAGGCCTCCACAAGTGGAACTCACCAAGATGAGGAAGTGCAACAAGAAGATCCACCACAACCTCCTTCTCCACCGCCTCAAGACAACACCAACAACAATGAAGAAGAAGAGGAAGATGAGGATGATGAGGAAGCTCAGCCACAACCACAACAAAAGCTATCCCGAGTCCGAGCAAGAGTCAAGAAGAATCATCCCGTGGAACAAATGATGAACGACATCAACTCCGGGAGAATTACTCGCTCTAAAACTCGCTTAGCTAACTTTTGTGAACATTACTCATTTATCTCTAGTATTGAACCTTTGAAGGTAGAAGAAGCACTTGAAGACCCAGATTGGGTGAACGCTATGCACGAAGAGCTACACAACTTCGAGAGAAACAATGTATGGACTTTGGTAGAGAAGCCCAAGGATGATCAAAACGTCATTGGAACCAAATGGGTGTTTCGGAACAAGCAAGATGAAGATGGACAAGTCATCCGCAACAAGGCTCGTCTCGTAGCTCAAGGTTACACACAAGTCGAAGGTATGGACTATGGTGAGACCTATGCCCCGCTGCTAGACTTGAGTCCATTCGCATTCTTCTTGCTTATGCCAATCACCATGATATTACTCTCTATCAAATGGATATCAAAAGTGCTTTCCTAAATGGTGAAATAGAGGAGGAAGTTTTTGTGAAACAACCTCCCGGATTTGTGAATCCTAAAAGGCCTAATCATGTTTACAAACTTCACAAAGCTCTTTATGGTCTTAAACAAGCTCCTAGAGCGTGGTATAAATGCTTGACCAAGTTCCTTATTGAAAAAGGCTTTGAAATTGGGAAAATTGTTTCTACTCTTTTTACTAAAAGGGTTAATGGTGAACTATTTGTGTGCCAAATCTATGTTGATGATATTATATTTGGTTCAACTAACCCTCATTTTAGTGAAAAGTTTGGGAAGCTAATGTCGGAGAAGTTTGAGATGTCCATGATGAGTGAACTCAAATTCTTCCTTCGGTTGCAAATCAAGCAATCTAAGGAGGGTACCTTTGTCTCACAAACAAAGTACACCAAGGATCTCTTCAAGAAGTTCAATATGCAAGAAAGAAGGTATGAGAACCCCATGCCTACAAGTGGACATAATGACTTGACAAAAGATGGAGAACCCGCTGATCAAAAGGTTTACCGATCTATGATTGGTTCTCTACTATATCTTTGTGCTTCTCGTCCCGACATAATGTTGAGTGTATGCATGTGTGCTCGATATCAAGCAGCCCCTAAAGAATGTCATCTTAAAGCTGTTAAAAGGATTGTGAGATATTTGATACACACACCAAACTTTGGCATTTGGTATCCTAAGAGGGCCTCTTTCGATCTTGTTGGCTATTCCGACTCGGACTATGCCGAGACAGGTTGATAGAAAGTCAACTTCGGCACGTGTCAATTCCTTGGTCGATCCCTTGTATCTTGGTCCTCCAAGAAACAAAATTCAGATCATTATCCACCGCCAAGCAGTAATATATTGTTGCTGGTTCGTGTTGTGCTCAATTACTATGGATGACACAAACGCTTAAGGATTATGGGATACATGTGAGACATGTTCCTTGCTTTGTGACAATGAAAGTGCGATTAAAATTGACATAATCCCGCAGCACTCTCGAACTAAACATATTGAAGTTCGTCACCATTTTATTCGTGATCACATTGCCAAGGGTGACATCAATCTTAAGCATGTTCGAATCGACAAACAACTCGCCGATATCTTTACAAAACCTCTTGATGAGAAGGTGTTTTGTCGCTAAGGAGTGAGTTGAACATCATTGATGCTTCAAACTTGGAGTGAAAACTCCATTGATGCATGCAAGGCATGAGCCTACTTGACTAATCCTTGATATTTCTCTTATGATGATGATCATATGTCTTGGACACATTTGCCTCCTTGTATTGCATCTAACTCCTTGCAGGTACTTGGATGATCTACATTCTACAAGGTTACCACACACTCAAATCATGAGTAATCTTGTCATTAACCAAGTATCTAGCCCTTTGGGATGTTGAGTTCAAGGAACAAAATTCCACATATCCTTTTTGACACCTTATACATCTAGTATTTCACTCTTGTCATCTTGGATATCCTTTTGTATTTCCTTGCTTGCCTAACCCATGTAGGAAGTTGAACTACACAAGTGGAAATGGCGCTCCAACTACACATTCAATGAGCACCTACATCAAGTTCACCTACATGAGCAAAGCAACAACAAGCCGAAGGTATGTTCTTCACATCTTTAAGGAGCTTTGCTCAAAGTCATGAGTACAAGCAGCTTCATAAGATGTGATCACATCAAATGCTTAATCGAAAAATGGCAACCCCATTTTGAGCTTAAACGATGAGTATGACCTATGATCAAATGTTCTCATTTGACTCCTAAGTCAAAATACTCAAACATAGGTGACCTTGTCGCCGACCCCTATCTAGATGAAGTACATATGTCTTTGGAGTTTTTCTATTTTCTCTTATGTTCTCTTATTAAAAAAAACTTCGTCTAGGAATCTTTTTCACTTCTATTCTTCTGAATATCCTTTTGGCTCTGCTCAATTCCTCGAAAATCATTTACAAATTCATTGCAAATCCTTTGAAACATTCCTTGCAAAGTGAGCTGAATTATTTCTGTATTTCCTTGGAATTAAACTCAAGGCCACCGATTTAAATATTTCGGTCCGAACGAAAAGGATCTGCCCTAAGTCCCCGACTTTCTGGACCCACCGATCCATCTTAATTCGTGTCACCGATTTATTTCTTTCAGATATCATCTTCTGCAGCTCCACTCAATGATTCTCTATGCATGTTTCTTATTGCCCAGCCAGATTCTTAAGGATCCCACTTCTTTCCATCTTCCCCGACCTTCCTAGTTTGCTGTCCTTTTCGCACTTGATGTCAAAGGGGAGAAGACTTAGGGGAGAAGAGAAGATTTAGGGGAGAAGAAGAGCAATCTTACCTTAAGGGGAGAGAATCACATCAAAGCTTTGCCGTGTTCCACATTGGATATTACATTTGGCATCATTCTTTGATTTTGCTCTTTCCATCAAACCCTTGATCCGAGACAACTCAAAGGAGAGGAACCTTCACAATTGATATCTTATGGAAAGCAAAATCTCTCAGAGTTCATTGAAAATCTTTTTAGTTTCGGAGACATGTTTGCTGATTCAAGCTTGTGCTCAATATGAGATACTCTTTATACATGTCATCCCTGGCTTGGTACTCTTGATGTTCTTGCTGTTAGTTGAAGAAATACTCTTGTGTTATCTAACCTTGTTTTCCCAAGTTTATCTCTTCAGGTACAATGCCAAGGAACCTCAAGGTAAGTATATGCACCTTGCAGAATGTGCATGATGGTGACTTGCTTGTGAATACTTGTTTGCAAGAAATCACCATGCACATATGCATTATCACTCACTTCTTTTCATCTCGCTTCGATGCATATAGCCAAGCTGCATGTAGCACATCTTGCCTTTCTCTCTGTGTGCTTGTGGTAGTCCAAAACCATAATCTATGAAAATCTTGCACACTTGTAGGGGAGCCTATGTACTACATGTTTGTCAAGCTTTGATAATTCTGCCTTTCTTTCAAGAAGCTTTGATGTCTTGATTAGTGTGTTGCCATCAATTACCAAAAGGGGGAGATTGAAAGCACATTTGCTCCCCGGGTGGTTTTGGTAATTAATGACAACATACTTTGTGGTTGGACTAATGCTTTTATTAAGTATGTTTCAGAAGTTCAATCACATTGGCATGGCAAAAGGATCAAGAGGTGGACCCTCAAAATGCTAAGGCAAGCATTGGCAAAAGCTCAAGACTCCATTTTTGGTTTAGTGATCCAAGATCACATTGAGTCCATAGGAAAGCCAATACTATTAAAAGGGATGAGGTTATGATGATGATCCGTTGCTCAAAGTGCTTAGTGATACATCTCCTAAACTATCAAGAACTTTCACCGCCATATACACTCATAAGTAATCTCGGTCCCACCGATATTCCAAACTCACCACACCGAGATGAACCACCTCACCACAAAGCCAAACCCTAGAAAACTCGGATTTTCCGATTCCAAACTCGGTCTCACCAAACTTGAGTTGCCAAGCTTCAGAATCCTTCACATCAAATCGGTGTCACCGAGAAGATGAAGTTGGTCCCACCGAGATTGGAAAGCTCTTGTCTTTGCACGAATCGGACAAACCGAGATTGTATTTTCGGTCCCACCGAAAATCCCAACGTTCACATTATTTGAACTTTCGGTCTCACCGAGTTGTCAACTTCGGTCCCACCGAGATTGGTCAAATGTGTGTAACGGTTGGATTTTGTGTGGAGGCTATAAATACCCCTCCACCCCCTCTTCATTCGTGGAGAGAGCCATCAGAAAGAACTACCACTCCTACCTTACATTTCTGAGAAGAGAACTACCTACCCTTGTGTTGAGATCAAGTTGCTCCACTCCCATCAAATGAAGCTTGATCTCTAGCCTTCCCAAGTTGCTTTCCACTCAATCCTTTCTTCCACCACAGCCAAATCAGTGAGGAGAGTTGAGTGTTGGGGAGATTATCATTTGAAGCACAAGAGCAAGGAGTTCATCATCATCAACACCATCTATTACCTTTTGGAGGGTGGTGCCTCCTAGATTGGTTAGGTGTCGCTGGGAGCCTCCGCTGAGATGTGGAGTTGAACCAAGAAGTTTGTAAGGGCAAGGAGATCGCCTACTGTGAAGATCTACCCCGAGTAAGGCTAGCCTCCGTGGGCGAGGCCATGATGGCATAGACAAGGTTGCTTCTTCGTGGACCCTTCGTGGGTGGAGCCTCCGTGGACTCTCGCAGCCGCTACCCTCCGTGGGTTGAAGTCTCCATCAACGTGGAAGTACGATAGCACCACCTATCGGAACCACGAGAAAATCACCGCTCTCCAAATTGCGCTTGATCTTCTCCACTTTCTTTACTACTTGTGCAATTTACTTTCCGCTGCCCATACTCTAGAATTGCATGTGTAGTATGCTACTTGACTTGAGTGTTATGCAAAATCTGCCAAAATCTGTCCTTGATAAAAAACGGAACTTTTATCTTGTCGAGTAGTCTAATCACCCCCCCCCCTCTAGACACTCTTACCTTCTTCGATCCTACAACCTACTGAGAGCAGCAACACAGCCGGCAAGTCTTCATACATCCTTGACGCGCTTTGGTGCTTCGATCTGTTCAATGGCTTTGATCTTGTTGGGATTGGCTTCGATCCCCCGCTGAGATACGAAGAATCTGAGAAGCTTGCCGGAAGGAACTCCAAACACACACTTCTCGGGATTCAACTTGAGATTGATCTTGCACAGATTTGCAAAAGTCTCATCCAAATCTTGGATCAGAGTTTCCCTGTTTCTGCTTTTGACCACTATGTCATCCATGTAAGCTTCTACATTTCTGTGCAGCTGTGGCTCAAAAGCATGATCGACTACTCTTGCAAATGTCGAACCAGCATTCTTTAGTCCGAAGGCATCCGCATAAAGCAAGACGCATCACATGGAGTAATGAATGCGGTTGTCTCTTCATCCTCTTCGCCATGAAGATCTCGATGATATCCCGAGTATGCATCAAGGAATGAAAGCAAATCACATCCTCGCCGTGGAGTCGATAACCGTCAATGCACGTTAGGGAAATGGATCTTTGGGACAAGCTTTATTAACATCATTGAAGTCAATACAAAGCCTCCACTTCCCGCTTGCCTTGGCGCACGACTCATCGGATTGGCTAACCACGTTGGATGGAGTACTCTCGACCAGGCCTGCCGCTTCCAATTTCTTGATCTCTTCAAAGAATGAACTCTTGTCGCCTCATCGCTTGCTTCCTAACTTCGCTTGACGGGCCGCGTGAGGGCGACGGCAAGGTGGTGCTCAATTACTTTCCGGGAACACCCGGATGTCGATGGTTGCCATGCGAACACATCGACATTCGCCGCAGAAAGCAACAAGCGCCGCTTCCTATTTAGGGTCAAGCGTGGCAATCGATGGTGAAGGTACCACCGTGCCGCCCTCCTTGGCGCCACTTTCTTGGTCTCGTGTCGCTGTCTTTGCCTTCTTGCACTTGCCGGTGGAGCTCGATGGTGCGTCCTCGACGGTAGCGCAGCACCAAGAGGTGCGCTTGTCGGTGGGCATCGAGCTACTCTTGCCGGACTTGGTCTTCTTCTTCCCCGGAGCTTCAAATGCAAGTGGTTTATGCTCACTGCGGCTGCTGCTTCGGTAGATCTTGTTGGTACAGATAAGTGCATCTTTCTTGTCGCCATGGACAGAAATAACACTTATCGGACCAGGCATCTTGAGCACATTGTATGCATAGTGAGAGGCTGCCATGAACTTGGCAAGCGCTGGACGACCGAGTATCCCATTATAGGGCAATGGGAAATCAGCGACGTCAAACGTGACTCTCTCGTCTCGAAGTTCAGCTCATCGCCAAAAGTTATCGGCAAGGTGATCTTCCCTTCGCTTGCTCCTTCCCGGTTGATTCCTTGAAACCTGCCGGTCTCTTCGAGCTCGCTGTCGGGATCTGGAGCTTCTTGAGTACCGCGGAAGAGATCAAATTCAGGCCGGCCCCACCGTCAACCAACATCTTCGTGACCTTGAGGTTGCGGATTGTTGGCGAAACCAACATTGGCAAGCACCCGACCGCGGTGACGCGATCAGGGTGATCCTCTACATCGAAGATAATGGGCGTGCTGGACCACTTCAGGGGCATGCGCGATTCAACGGACGGTTCTGCCGCGTTCACTTCCCGCACCCACTGTTTGAGTTGGCGGTGCGAGGTGTGCAGAGAAGCGCCGCCGTCAACGCACAAAATCTCTGTTGCCTTCTGAAACTCCTGCTCATCGGTCTCATCTTCCTCCATCTCATCATCTTCATCTTCGTCTTCGTCCTTGTCGCGGCCGCGGGGAGGCCTGTCTCCTTGCCGCTGCTTGGCCTTGCCGCGGCGCCCTCCCCGGGCGGGACGCTTCTTGCCGGATCCTCCACCACCTTCCTAGGCCTTCTCCTTGTCGCGCACTCAGATTCGCTTTCAGAGTCCGCCATCTGCTCAACTTTCTTGCAGGCTTGGAGGTCATGGCCCTTGGTGCGGTGGATCTTGCAGTACTGCTTGCCGGAGTCGTCCTGCTTGTCGGCGGCCACCACAGCCTCGCCGGAGTCACCAGCTTTGGCCTTCTCGGCGCCAGCTCCGTTGCCGGACTGCTCGACGACTAGCACATCCTTAGCCTTTCTCTTCTTGTTGTTCCGCCTCCGGTTCTTCTTTGCCGGAGGGGCGTCCTCACTGTCAGATCCTTCGGCTCCTGCGTTCTCTCCGGGGAGTCTCCTCCCCTCCTCACCACGTGCACACTTGTCGGCCAAAGCATATAGCTCGCTGACATCTCTGATTTTGCACATCGCCATCTCCTCCTCATCCTGCGTTACGCGACGCTCGATGGAACACGCCGATAACCGCGCAGGGTGGACATCTGGATGTTGCGCCGCACCGGCTGAATCTCTCAGATGTACTTGCGCTAGGGTTCTCCTTCCTTCGGGCGGCAGATGAAGATTGCTCTCTCGCCATGGGGCTTGTGGTCGCCCGTGAAGGCGCCGACAAACCGGTGGCACAGTCCGCCCACGAAGAGATGGAGTTGTCCGCAAGTGCATGAGCCAAGATCTCGACGTTGGGCTTGAGCACCAGCCGGAAGTAGTTGGCGAGATCTTGTTGTCGCGCCCGGCTTTCGTGACCGCAATGGTGTAGACGCCGAGGAACTCCGACGGTGTATCCCGCCATCGCATTTTTGGGCACGCCCGCTTGAAGTTCTGGTACTAGGCCATCGATTGCCGCAGCTCACGGGTGAACGCAGGCAACCTATCACAGACGGCAAGTCGCCTGTTCTTCGGGCGCATGCATATCAACAAAGGCCCAGCGATCGGGTCCGACCGACGCCGCGCTTTCTTCGACGCCGATGCGAAAAGCGAAGCGTTTTGTGTCGCCGTTTGGAGAACTTGGCGCTGATCGCGGCGAAGCTCGCGGATCCGACGACGCCGTGGAGTCGGTGTCGAGGTTGGCTCGGCGAGTCGGCGATCTTGGCCTTCGGGCGGGAGTGCACGGTGGTGGCACCCCAGCGTCTTGTCGGCGTCGGCTTGCGCCTGGGCGTCTTGCCGGGGCTTCGATGTGCTCGGTTGCCGGGGCTTGTCGCCGTTGGTGAAGCCGATAAGGCTCTGAATGGTGGCCCTCCAGTCGTCGATCTTGTCTGGCCCTGGAGGGTAATCTAGAAGCAGCTGGGCTCGGGCCAGCGCTTCCTCTGGAGTCTTGGGTGGCGGCGGCGAGCGGCGCGAGGTGCGGGATATGCTCAAACTTCTAACAGTGTTAGAAGGAGCAGCATCTCATCCAGGCGACCGCACTACGCTCGTGCCAGCGTGTGGACGCGTTTGTTGGCCTTGGGCGTCCCGCGACCCACCAGCTTGGCCTTGTTCCAACGCGAGTACGGTGCTAGGAGCACCGTGGCGTTGTCGATCCTGCACCTCCTGGGAGGGGAGCGGATGTACAGATGTCAAGCTTATGGGCCTTGTCCTTGACTCGTGATGACGCGTCGCCCCACCGTCACGCCCGCTCCTCCGCGGCGCCCACCCCACCGCCTGCTTGCTCCGGTGGCGGTAGGATAGTGGCAGACGGAGCGCCACCTCCGCCTTCTTCTTCGTGGCATGTCGATGAAGATGTTGATGTAGCGCACGCGGAGACCGGATCAGTTCGCACAACCTCGACGCCCCCTACCTGGCGCGCCAAAGATGTCGTGGGGAAACGAGCACCTATGGGGCAGGGCCCCTTTTCGTCCGGGCAGGAGCGGAGGGCGCACGAAGAGCAGATTGAGGTCGAGCAGGCGAGGGATTTTACCCACCGGAGCTCTCCGAGAGATAAAACTCCCATCGCTGCTTTGTGTTTCTATTCTGTTCTTGCTCAAGAGCGAGGTGTGTTGTAGTGTCGAATGAGTCGAACCCCTTCTACGTGCGCATGGGCCTCCTTTTATAGTCTAAAGGGTCACCGACAGTGGCAGCATAGAGAGAGGGTAAAAGTAAAACGGGGTTGGTACAACCGCTACTAACAAAGGCCCCTACCTAACTCGACGGCAGGGGACAAGGGCATTTAATGCCCGTCCGGTCGCCCAAACAAGGTAGGAAACGACCATTAGGGCGCCACCGATCGCCACGATGGCCTCCTTGTCATCTTCACTTGCCACCTCGCACCGCTAGGTTGCACACTACCCGCCACGCGCACCAGAGCGACCTGCGCGACACGCCGTCGGATGCGCCGGAGCGCATGCAGAGTGGTGGCTTTCGCCGCTGCAAGCGCCTTTGCCGCGGCCGCCGTTCGTCGCACCCGCAAGCTTGCCGTCATTGGTCTTGGTTGGCCTTCCCAAAGAAGCTCCTCTTGCCGGGTCTGTCCTTCCCGCAAGCTTCTCTTGCCGGGCCTTGTCTTCTCGCTTAACACTTTGTTCTTGAATGGCGTAAGAGAAATGACGGCGATCTTGGCGACGCCCGCAAGCCTTGCCGCGACGCCGCGATCGCCTGCAGACAAGTTCGGGGTACTAAGGTACCCCTACTTTAGTACACCGATAGCAGCGAACCAGTGAACCCTCATACTCCTCTTCGCGCGGGCATCCACTACCGCGTCTTACCCGGCTCCGTGTCGTCCCCTTCCCAGGCCTCGCCGTCGTCCACCGCCCTGGTGCTCTCGGTGCGGTGTGGTCAACGTCCTCAAGGAACGGCTTCCATCGGACGTGGACTGTACATGGAGAGGCTGACAGCTGGGTCCACGGCCGCAGCAAGGAAGTGCCTCCTTATTACGCGCAAAATAATTATTCTTCCACCTGACAGCAGGGACCCACTGGACGGGCCACCGTATTTCGCGAAAAAACGTTTCCCCTTGACTGCTGGGACCCACCAGCTACATCTTCGCACGGAAGAAAGTGCGTCCGAAAAAAAACGATTCGCCCCCTGACTGCTAGGACCCACCAGCTACATCTTCGCATGCAAGGAAGTGCCCGACAGTCGGGACCCACCTGGTCAAAGCGTACGTAGCGTTGTCATTCTGGTCGTGAATGTGTACGTACATACTGGTCGATGTAGAGGCGCACACGTGTCGTAGTAGAGGCCCGCACGTAGCATGTACACATATGTACAGCGGCCAGGGTGCAAGAAAGTAAATACAGCCACGCACGTACATATGGGCGGGGTCTCGAATGCCTACTCGCGCGTACGTACGGCCAGGGCTCCTGTACATGGCTGGGTCGGAACGAAGAAACTGCGTCTCCGTCGTGTTCATGGGGAGGCAACAAAATGCGTCATGTTCATCGGGAGGCAACGGAACGCGTGGGAGCCAATCGGCTTGGACAGAACAGCCGATGGAAACGAGGCCTGGCGTACCGCAGAATAGAGGAAACGGACTTGTGTTTGACCGGCCACGTTCGAAACAGGATCCTATTCATCGGGAGGGGTCTGGCATACCACAAAACGGAGGAAACGGACATCCTACGGTCGCAACGGGGGTCCTGTTGATCGGGAGGGGTGTGGCGTACCACAAAATGGAGGAAACGGACTTGTGTTGGAGCGCTAGGGTCGAAACGGGGGTCAGGTTCATCGGGAGGGGCATGGCGTACCGCAAAATGGGACTCCACAGGATACTGCTCATCTCCACCGTTGACCCCCTCCAGCCTCCACGAGCTACTGTTCATCCATCGACGAACTCCTCCAGCCTCCACCGCGATCGCTCATCCACAGTTCCTATTCATCCAGCCTCCACCGCACTACTCCACCGGCCATCGCTCAACCACCCTCTCCACGGGCTCCTGCTCAACCACCCCTCCTCGGCTACTGCTCATCCACCCTCCATCGCTCATCGCTCATCGAGCCCTCCACGGGTGGTCCTATTCATCCCGCCTCCACGGGTCCTGCTCATCCAGCCCCAACCGCCTCGACCGATCGGGGTCCTGCTCATCCAGAGGCAACACCACGGGTCCTGTTCATCCACCCCCACCGGGAACTGTTCATCCAAACCCTCCAGCAAAGCTCATTGTTCATCCAGAGGCAGCATCGATCGGCTTTAATTAGCAGCAGAGCGGCGAATCGCCAATCGTTTCGCTTAACATCCATCGATCGATCGCCGGGTTCAAGAACGCGAGCTCGCAAAGGTAATCGCCGGGTTCGCTAGAGCCCAACGCCGCCGGGTTCGCTAGAGCCTAACGCCACACCCACGCCGCATGCGCAGTACGAGAAATGTGCATCGCTTGGCCCCACCACCCACCTTAATCGGGAACACCGATATTTTCTTGCCCTCGCTTCTACCATGGTTTTTTCGCCATGGACGGCCCAAAGAATGTCATGCAACAAGGCTCCGCCCGCCCAGATGAAAAGCCCATTTTCTGTCATGATTTTTGTCATAGAAGTAGGACCCCACCACATCTATGATGATACCGGTTTTGTCACAATTATCGCCATAGAAGTGTCATAAGTATGATGTAAAAAATTGCTCGCCCAAAATGTCACGGATGTGTCTTTTTTGTAGTGGGTATTTCGGGCCTCTCGGTAATACTCATTACTATAAGCCTTGCAAGCATTGTGACTAATGAGTTAGATGCGGATGAAGTATTACAGAACGAGTAAAGAGACTTGCCGGTAACGATATTAAACTAGGTATGATGATACCGACGATTGAATCTCGGGCAAGTAACATACCGATGACAAAGGGAACAACATATGTTGTTAGGCGGTTTGACCGATAAAGATCTTCATAGAATATGTAGGAGCCAATAAGAGCATCCTGGTTACGCTATTGGTTATTGATTGGAGATGTGTCTCGATCATGTCTACATAGTTCTCGAACCTGTAGGGTCCGCACGCTTAACGTTTGATGACGATTTGTATTATGACTTATGTGTTTTGATGACCGAAGTTTGTTCAGAGTCCCGGATGAGATCACGGACGTGACGAGGAGTCTCAAAATGGTCGAGACGTAAAGATCGATATATTGGAAGGCTATATTCCGACATCGGGAAGGTTTCGAGTGATTCAGGTATTTTTCAGAGTACCGGGGAGTTACGGGAATTCACAAGGAGAAGTAATGAGCCTTATTGGGCCATACGGGAAATAGAGGAGGAAGGCCGAGGGGAGGTGGTGCACCCCCCCCCCATGGGTCAGAATTCGACTAGGGGAAGGGGGTGATGTCTACTACGCGACCTTCTTCTTGTAGACGTTGTTGGGCCTCCAAGTGCAGAGGTTTGTAGGATAGTAGCAAATTTCCCTCAAGTGGATAACCTAAGGTTTATCAATCCGTAGGAGGTGTAGGATGAAGATGGTCTCTCTCAAACAACCCTGCAACCAAATAACAAAGAGTCTCTTGTGTCCCCCAACACACCCAATACAATGGTAAATTGTATAGGTGCACTAGTTCAGCAAAGAGATGGTGATATAAGTGCAATATTGATGGTAGATATAGGTTTCTGTAATCTGAAAATATAAAAACAGCAAGGTAACTAGTAATAAAAGTGAGCATAAACGGTACTACAATGCATTGAAACAAGGCCTAAGGTTCATACTTTCACTAGTGCAAGTTCTCTCAATAATAATAACATAATTGGATCATATAACAATCCCTCAACATGCAACAAAGAGTCACTCCAAAGTCACTAATAGCGGAGAACAAACGAAGAGATTATTGTAGGGTACGAAACCACCTCAAAGTTATCCTTTCTGCTCGATCTATTCAAGAGTCCATAGTAAAATAACACAAAGCTATTCTTTCTTTTTGATCTATCATAGAGTTCGTACTAGAATAACACCTTAAAACACAAATCAACCAAAACCCTAATCACTAAAAAAATACACTTCCGTGATGATACGTGTTTGTCACAGTAGGTCGCGTTTTTTGTCATGCATGTACATCCATGACAAATTTATGATGTAATCAAGATAGTCATACCGTGTCGTCAGAGAAGTGTTCCATGATATTACCAAAATTATCATGACGGAAGTATCCACTTCCATGACGATAAATGGCGCGTCACAGAAGTGCTTTCGTCAAGGGTGACCGACACGTGGCATCTACCGTAATGGAACGCCGTTAAGCTATCGGGTCGTTTTGATCCGATAACCCGTTAATGTACCCGACCAATGGGGATTTTCCATGTAAAATCATCATTGGTCGGAGGAGGCACGTGTCGTCCGCTACCGCACAGTGTCACTCATCCAATGGGCGAGACGCGCTTATGATATGTTGACACGTGGACCGCCCATCAAGTTTAAATGGGCCGCCCAACTAAAGGCCCACAAGATTTTGCGACCATAATGGGTCGGCCCACTAAAGGCCCACGAGATTTTATGGACCATAATGAGCTGGCCCAGCTAAAGGCCCACAAGATTTTGTAGCCATAATGGGCGGCCTGTAAAGGCCCACAAGATTTTTGTGTGCCATAATGGGTCGGCCCAGGTAAAGGCCCAGAAGATTCTTGCGGATCATAATGGGCCGGCTCGGCTAAAGGCCCACGAGATTTCGCCAACATTAATAGGCTGGCCCAGCTGTAGGCCCACAAGATTTTGAGGACCCTAGTAGGACGGCCCATTAACTGGCTGCCATGTTTTGGGCCAAATGCCGGCCCATATTTGATCCGGTCCATTAATGGCCTGCCACCTTCCGGGCCTAATAGTGGCCCATATGAAATTCGGCCTGTTAAAAGCCTACCATGTTCTGGGCCAAATTATGGCCCAGATCAGGTCCGGCCCTTTAAGAGGCTTTGGGCTCAGTTATGGCCCATATCAGATTCGGCCTGTCAACTGGACACGATGCATTTGGGCCCACTTGCTAAAGACCCACTTAGTAATTCGGCCTGATATTAGTTTTGGCCTGTTAAGGGCCCGTTTAACATTTTGGCCCTATATTAATTTCGGCCTATTAAAAGCCCGTCATATAGTTGGGCCTAACTACGGCCAGGTTTGCATCCAGCCTGCTCGCAGCCGATATCTGATTGGGCCAAACAAGGACCGAGACAATTTTGGCCTGTTAAAAGCCCGTGATTTGATTCGCACAATCATGGGCCGGGGTTCATTTCGGGCTGCTGCCGGTCCGTTAGTTGTTCGGCATGTTTCAGGCCCAACCTACATCATGATTGCATGACGGCCCGATTATGTACCGTAATTTTACGGTTTGGCGGGTACAGGATATATATACAGTAAAATAATTGCAGCATCGTGAATAAGGAAAACCTAGACTGTACAATAAAGAAATTACAACATATTACATCCACTAGGCATCAAAGTTCTCCACTATGATAATAAAGCACAAGCAGACAGCAGATTACATACACTGGGCATCAAAGATCGCCACCAGTGCAAATAAACACGCCGACAAAATAATATAGAAAACCGACAGCACTTCAATAGAGTTCAAGAAAGGTTAGCCTCATTGGGAGTCAGCAAGCAAGCAAATGAGCAAGATGATGAGATCAAGCGCTTGCTCAACACTTATATCTTCCTCACTCAAAGATAAACAAGGCATAAATGATAGGTTTTGCACATAAAAGTATCAAGGTTTGACAATTCATCACATTTCTTATTGACGAATAAAGTGACACAGTTTAAAATTGCATTAATGCAATATGGTATTGTTCAGGTCAAGACATGGCAGGAAATGACATTGTGAAGGAGTTGGCAGCTTCACGACACCACTGGATTACAGATCAAGAACTCATAAGTATCAATGGTTAGTGTGCTGTCAATTTATCCCATTTTAGATTTGCAAATAAAGAGACGGTTTAAATAATACTCTCTCCGTGCGGAATTACTTTTCATCAAAATGGATGTGTCTAGAACTAAAATACATCTAGATACATCCATTTCAATGACAAGTATTTTCGGACGGAGGGAGTAGTAGAATGATATGACATTGTTCATAGTTAAGACATTGCAGAATATGACATTGTGTTGTATGGGTAGGTTCACCACACCACCGGATTACGGATGAAGAATGAAGCATACATGCAAAGGCAAAAGAAGATCACTTGCTCAGATATTTTAATTTACATGGTGTGAAGAAGGAACTTGGTTGTACAACTAAAACTTAAATTGAGAAAGGACAAACTTTTGTTTATGAACTACATAATAAACTTTAAACATGCAATTTGACGCAAACACCAAAAAAAAACAGCTGTTGCAATATGCCTAACCAAATATATACAAAGAAAGTTTGAAGGCTTGAGATGGACAAACTTACATTATTGGTGAAGACAGGCTCTATAAAGGCCTTGTCCATGCTGATGGGGGGTGCGCAATACAAGAAGTTTACCACATAATCTTCTTCATAAGCATTGCCTTTATTCTACATTTGGTTAAGAGTAAATATAGATGTGATAATATACGAAAAAATGGAGAATATTTAAGATAAGATGAAGAGTGATGCTACATAACCAAGTAGCTATAAATGTAAGTGCAGTGATACAGGCAAAAGGTACAACCAAGAGCAATGCACAGCTAAACTTCTTCAGTACCAACCTTATGGTAAGAGTAAATATAGATCTGATGTGTAGAAAATGGAGGGCAAAGGAAAATAAGCTGCAGAGTGATGGTACATGAACAACTATCTGTCATTATAAGTACACTGATAAAGGACAGCATGTACTTACAATAACAATGCAGAGCTAAAAAAACATTGGCATTGGATATATTCTACACTAATGTAACCATTCATAATGATCAGATAATTTGGAGCGAACAATTGATAAGCAAGCTATCATGCATACTGCTGTCACATAATGAACCTGTATGTATGCAAGTACAAGTGATACAAGACAACAGTACTAACAAGAGCAAAGCAACAAGATATTTGCGATATCCTGTTGTTCTTTTCAAACTAGAATTCTTCTTTGAGCAGATTTCCTGCAAAAAAGATCCATAAGGCACATGCGAAAAAGTAGAAGTTCAAATTGTCATGTGATTTCATAGACAGTACCTCATCCTGGGAATGAGACCAATGCATAACAAGGTTTTTCCATTCAATGTCTTCTAAATTTAGCACAGAGACTTCACCGAAATTGCTTATAGACTTGCCATCAAAGTGTGATTTCCTCGTAACACCGATATCGCTGCAATGCTTCCTTGAAAAGCACAAGCAAGCTTTGCTCGTCATGACTATCCAGATTGACCTCGCCTAGTTACAACAATGTAATGTAAATCATTGATGTGTTCAATCAGCAGTAAAATAGGAAAATAATAACCATGAATAATAGCACTTACACGTAAGTTGGACAGAAGATGTGAAAATGGTGTTTGTCTTCACAATAATCTTCCCATGGTGGGAATATATGCACGTAGTCCCTAACAACATTGAAAGCATTGTCTTTAAACTCGGGAATAGATGGAATGGGGTTCCAATCAGAGGAATTAGCCGCCTCTGCAGCTTGGGATAGGTCTTCGCCGGTGGACTTGTCAGACTTTTTTGGTGGAGGGGATTTTGTGGTACACCGGTGCTATGGCAAATGAAATCGGTATACCTTTTGGTCGGAGTGCAGTCCCGTGTGGTGGGGCTAGTGGTGTGGCCAAGAAGTATGGGTATAGTCTGCATGGAGTCGGTCCCACGTTTTGTGTCACCGGTTGTACAACCAATATAAGTGGGTGTTGTCGATTTCTCCGCACCACCACGCTTTTTCAAGGATTTCACCGGTGCTCCTTCGTGTTCGCAATCACCCTCTTCCTTTTGATGTCTATGCACAAGAACAACATTTGAGTGAAAAAACATGGCATGATGACAGATGGAATATGTATTGATAATGGATGGGCATGGCATCTCGACATATATGATGAGTAAACTAAGCAGATGGTGGTGCAACAAAGTAGAAGAAATGCAAGACAACATACGCAAGATACCCGCAATCAATAAAACGTTGCCAAATTAGAACAGGCACCTTGATGGGTGAACAGGACAGGCCATCTGCCTTTGACTCCTCGAGGTTAGAATAGTGATTGATCATATTTTGAACAAGAGTCAACAGGTGGGGAGCATATGAGTTTCATTGCATCCAGAATGGCACTCAATGCCTTGGTGCCAATTTTGTAAGTCATTGCAGTGTTTAGCTTCAAGAGTGGACTGCTGCTAGTGCGACACAAAGCAGCTACACAGATCATAGTGTAGATATAACGGGAAAAACTTAAGCATCAGAGTAAAATCAACAAAGTCGAACTTGCTGGAGTATATGTGCTAGTATTGCCGGTACGGCTAGAAAGGCTTCGGATACGAGCTCTCTTCAAGTGAAGGTACGGTACTGTTAATATCAGTGTAACTCTCAAAGGCGACACAACTCCCCGCATTTCCTTGCTATTCTTATAGGATTCAAGTGGGCAGGCCACTACAAATCCTATTCCTATGTTTACAAGATCCTACAAATCAAAGAGGCTCAAAGTGTCCATCACAACCGACCGTATAGACCTCTACACTGCAAATGTCCCTGCTCATCTTTAGTACAAGGAACATAATGTACTACTATCACACTCTACACTGCAAATTTCCACTATGGATCACATACAGATGTATCCAGATACATTTTAGAGTGTAGATTCACTCATTTTGCTCCATTTGTAGTCCATGGTGGAATCTATACAAAGACTTGTATTTAGGAACGAAGAGAGTACATATTAAAGAAGAACGGAAGAGGAACATGGTAAAGAAGAGCAAGCAGATTTTGGATAATAAAATGTTGGTTGCGCAGTGCCCACACATGATGAACTAGAGCGCATTAAGAATGCAACTCCCAGATGTCTCTCGACCATTTCAGGCGGTTGGATGAAGATCCTACATCTCCTAACCCTTCTTCTTCCTTGTCTCTGATTCTTCCCATACAGAACACCGCATGGGTGATGGCCCACAAGTGTAGGGGATCTATCATAGTCCTTTCGATAAGTAAGAGTGTCGAACCCAATGAGGAGCAGAAGGAAATGATAAGCGGTTTTCAGTAAGGTTTTCTCTGCAAGCACTGAAATTGTAGGTAGATAGTTTTGTGATAAGATAAATAGTAACGACTAACAAGTAAATAAAGTAAATAAAGTGCAGCAAGGTGGCCCAATCCTTTACGTAGCAAAGGATAAGCCTAAACAATTTCTAATAATGAGAAAGGAGCTCCCAAGGACACATGGGAATTATCGCTGCTAGTTTTCATCACGCTCATATGATTCGCGTTCGGTACTTTGATAATTTGATATGTGGGTGGACCAGTGCTTGGGTACTGCCCTTACTTGGACAAGCATCCCACTTATTATTAACCCCTACTGCAAGCGTCCACAACTATAAAAGAAGTATTAAGGTAAACCTAACCACAACATTAAACATATGGATCCAAATCAGCCCTAACGGCAACGATAAACTAGGGTTTAAGCTTCACACTCTAGCAACCCATCATCTACTTATTACTTCCCCATGCCTTCCTCTAGGCCCAAATAATGGTGAAGTGTCATGTAGTCGACGCTCACATAACACCACTAGAGGAAAAGACAACATACATCTCATCAAAATATCGAATCTAATACCAAATTCACATGACTACTAATAGCAAGGCTTCACCCATGTCCTCGTGAACAAACGTAATTACTCACAAAGCATATTCATGTTCATAATCAGAGGGGTAATAATATGCATTAAGGATTTGAACATATGATCTTCCACTAAGTAAACCAATTAGCATCAACTACAAGGAGTAATCAACACTACTAGCAACCCACAGGTACCAACTTGTGGTTTTGATACAAGATTGAATACAAGAGATGAACTAGGGTTTTGAGAGGAGATGGTGCTGGTGAAGATGTTGATCGATATTGACCCCCTCCCAATGAGAGGATCGTTGGTGATGACGTTGGTGATGATTTCCCCCTCCCGGAGGGAAGTGTCCCCGGCAGAACAGCTCCACCGGAGCCCTAGATTGATTCCGCCAAGGTTCTGCCTCGTGGCGGCGGAGTTTCATCCCGTAAGCTTGCCCACAATTTTTTCCAGGGTAAAAGCTCTCATATAGCGGAAGATGGACACCTGAGGTCCACCAGGGGGGCTAAGAGACAGGGGCGTGCCCAGTAGGGGGGGCGCCCCCCACTCTCCTGGCCAAGGTGTGGGCCCGCTGATGTATTTCTTTCGCTCAATAATTCTTATTAATTCCAAAAACATGTTTCGTGGAGTTTCAAGATTTTTGGAGCAAAGTCGGAATAGGTTTCAATGTTTGCTCCTTTTCCACCAGCATTCCAAATGCAAGATTCCCCTCTTCATGGTAAACCTTGTAAAATAAGAGAGAATAGCCATAAGTATTGAGATATAATGTGTAATAACAGCCCATAGTGCAATAAATATTGATATAAAAGCATGATGCAAAATGAATGTATCAACTCCCCCAAGCTTAGACCTCGCTTGTCCTCAAGCGGAAGCCGATATCGAAAAATATGTCCACTTGTTTAGAGATAGAGGTGTCGGTAAAATAAAATACGGACATGAGGGCATCATGATCTTTCTTAAAACAGCAACATATATAGATTTTATCATATGATTTCTTATGCTCAAGTAACAATCAATTCACAATGTCAAGTATGGTTCAAAAACTTCATTGAGAACTAACAAACTATAATCTCAGTCATTGAAGTAATTGCAATTTATCATAACATCAGAAAGAGTCAACAATAGAGCTTTTCAGCAAGTCCACACACTCAACTATCATGTAGTCTTCTATAATTGCTAACACTCATGGAATACTTGTGGTTATGGAGTTTCAGCCGGACACTGAGAAAGATAGGGGCTTATTGTGTTGCCTCCCAACGTATTCACCTTTAGGTGATGTCAACAATAATAGTCCATGCTAACTTACATCCAATTGGATGTATATATCATGATCTTTCAAACACGAGGAGCTTGCCAAAGGATAAAATGAAAAAGGGAAAGGTGTGGATCACCTTGACTCAAGCATAAAGTAAAAACATAAAGTAAAAGATAGGCCCTTCGCAGAGGGAAGTAGAGGTTGTCAAGTACATTTAGGGTTGATGCACAAAATCTTAATGCAAAAGAACGTCACTTTATATTGCCCCTTGTATGTGGACCTTTATTATGCAGTCCGTCGCTTTTATTACTTCCACAACAAGATCGTACAAAGCTTATTTTCTCTGCACTAATAAGTCATACATATTTAGATAGCAATTTTTATTGCTTGTAGCATGACAACTTACTTGAAGGATCTTACTCAATCCATAGGTAGGTATGTTGGACTCTCATGGCAAAACTGGGTTTAAGGATATTTGGAAGCACAAGTAGTATCTCTACTTGGTGCAAGGAATTTGGCTAGCATGAGGGGGAAAGGCAAGCTCAACATGTTTGGAAGGTCAATGACAATATACTTTAACTGAGATGCGCGAAAACATAAACCATTACGTTGTCTTCCTTGTCCAACGTCAACTCTTTTAGCATGTTGTCGCGGGCGCCGATGGGGCGCGACACCTATGGGGCCGGGGACGGCCCCTTCGTGAGTTCGGTACGAGGGCGGAGGATGCGCGGAGAGCAGATCGAGGCGATCTTGCGCGCTGGGATTTTACCCAGCTTGGCGCGATGGTCGCAGAAACCCCATCGCTGCTTTGGTTGTATTGCGCCGGGAGCTTGAAGAGCTACAGAGTGGCTACCCGAGCGTGAGAGTGGCAATGAGTCGAACCCCCACGCTGTGCATGGGCCTCCTTTATAGGGCAAGGGTCACCGACAGTGTCAACGTAGGGTAGAGGGGTAAAATGTAAAAGAGGTGGTAGTTGGAAGTCAATAAGGAACAAAGGCAGCCACAAAGGCTTGAACAAAGGATTCTACCTACTTTTGACAGAGGGGACAAGAGCATTAAATGCCCGTCGCCGTCGACCCCAAAAGTTCCCGCCTTATGCGTCTCCGCTTGCCACGGGCGATGGAGCCACCACCGTGGAGTGCCACCGCACCCCTCATGTCTGCACAGCCCATCCGCCACGCTGCCTCGGAGAAGGCTAAAGGCGACGCGTGGGCGATGAGCTGGAGGCGGCACGCAGCGCAGCTCTCCCGGCAAGCACCTTGCCGGGTCTTGATCTTGCGGGCCCGGAGCTTGTCGGGCTCAGAACTCGCCGCTTCCGGGCCCTCGCCGACGCGAGTAGCGCCGAGGCGTGTCTTCGTGATGTAGTCTTCTAATCTCCCCGGCGAGCTCCTCTTGCCGTGGGCTTGCATGAGTGATGTAATCTTGAGCCAGAACGCCCTCCCGCAAGCTCCTCTTGCCGGGTCTCGAGCTTCTGTCTTGTACACTTTGTTCTTGAATGGCTTGATACGGAGCGGAATGGTCTCCGCAAGTATGTGGTGGATCCAAATGCGGGGAGCTGCGGTCGCCGTGCACAAGTTGGGGTACCGAGGTACCCCTACCTTAGTACACCGACAGAGCCCCGGCTCAGGCCACACACGGTGCCGAGCGCTGTTGGGCCAGGCCCAAGACAAAGGCACGGCACACGGCCCACGCGCCGAGTCCACTCTTCATCTGCCGCCTCCTCCCAAACGGCACGATCGATTGCGCGTCGTGGGAGACGGGGCGGCGCATGCGTTTTAAGGCATCCACCCCGTGATCGTGGTGTAGAGTGGGTCGCCACCCGCCGCTCTGTTCCGCTTTTTCACCACGCGGCCCTCATGCACGGGGTCGGGCGGCGAAGGTGGGAGACCGAGCCGTCACGGAGGAGAAGGCGAGTCGGCCCGCTCCTCTGCCTCCTCGTTCCTGATTGACGAAGGGCGGTTGAGTTTCACCTCGCCCCTTTAAAAAGGGGCGGAAGGGGAGCACAATGGCCGCACTCATCCTCTTCTCCCTTCGTCTCCATCCTCTGTTCTTCTTGCCACCATGGAAGGAGAGAAACCTGGCTCTTCGACGGTGGCAGCGAGGGTCGCTTCTAGGCAGCGCACCATTCCCCATCCCGCTCCCGTGGCAGTGGAGCCGGCCACGAGAGGGAGAGGGAGGGGGCGTGGCCGCGGACGAGGCCGAGGGCGTGGCCGAGGCGGTCGGGGGAGAGGCGGTCGTGGTGATGTGCCTCCCCCGTCTCCCCCGGCATCTCCTGACCACGGCGCGGTCCATACTGGAGATGACCCCTGGGAGTTCTTCATCAAGCTTCGCCGGGCGCCTCGTCGTCGCCTCCGGCTGCCGGCCCCGTTTGCAGACGCGATGGGGCCGGATCCACCCGACGTGATGGAGTTGCGCATGAGGGGCTGCGGGATCAGCGGCACTCGGGTGAGTGTCGTGTCCCCAGCCCCCGGCGTGATGTTCTTCGACCGAGGGTGGAAGTCGTTCGCCCGGGTCCATAGCTTGACGGCGGGGTTCACCCTCCATTTCAAGTTAATGTATGGTGACCTTCTCGCCGTCAAGGTCTTCGGCGACTACGGGACCCGGGTACGCTGCTGTGTGGACAGCTCCTCGGATAGCGAAGGCTCCTCCCGAGCGAAGCGTGGACGAGGAGGAGAGCGACAGCGGCGACGAGGGGATGGCGGGCCCGACTAGGCGCCGGACACCGCTGCCTCAAGGCCACCGGCGACCTCATCTTCTGGTCGCTGCCTGAACTCCCCGGGCCGCCTTCTTGGCGGTGGCGTGAGGAGGCTGCGGAAGAGGAAGAGGGGAGGGCGGCAAAGCCGTTAAATCGAGTACGAGGGCGAGGTGCCCTCGTGCCGGCGTCCCACCACCCCGCCTTCAAGCTCTGCCTCCGACGCCGCGCCTCCGCCAAGCTCCCGGCCGCCCCGGGTGTTCTCTTGGTGTCTTCGCGCCATGCTCTCCGGCATGCGCCCCATGCCCGCCACCTTGCGCAGCTCTCGGGCACGGCGGCGTCACCGCCACGCCTCCTAGGCGCCTTCGCCCTTCCCGACAAGCTCCTCTTGCGGGGCTCTCTCTCCCAAGCAGGCTTATCTTGCCGGGGCTCCTTGACCTACCTCCCAACTCCCGAACAGAGAAACAGAGAGGGATCACGGCACCTTATCTTTTTAAATTGTAAGCCCTCGGGCATTAGCTGCATTTAAGAACTTGTAATCCTCTCTATCATGTTTTTCATCCTCTATGGACTTGTACTATGCTAGGATGTTTTTAATGAAAAGAGGGGGAAGCTTGCCGGACTGAGTCTTTTACTTGACTGCGTGTCTTGTGTGTTCTTACGCTATCGGGGAGCTTGCCGGGGCGAACACGCTTGCCGAGTGCGGGACAGCCCGCTAGCGGTGTCGCTTCCGGCAAGCAACCTTGCCGGGCCAGTTGCGACGCTTAACTTGCTGAGCAGGCTCGAAAGCAAGATAAGGGTGCAGCAGCACACTTGTGTTTGTTGAGCGGACTCGGAAACAAAACAAGTACGCAACTGGGCCACGACTCGGCTCCTCCACGTACGGGTTTTACAAAACACGCTCGTTCAAAGACGCAGCCCCGCATTTCCCACTCCATGAGAGGATGCATGACGAGGGATGAAAACTTATTCGACATCGCAGCCCCAAAGAACTCGCTTGCCGGAGACGAATCTTAGCGCTCGCAGCCCCCAGCGGGGCTGGTTTGCCGAGGAAAAACCTTGACACCCGCAGCCCCCGGCGGCCCTGGCTTGCCGGACCTCAGGCGCTGGAGTGATCTTTCGGTTCCTCCTTGTTGCTGCAATTTCAGTCATGAAAACAGCTGAGGTAGACATGCAACTGCTTCATGTATATGTATGTGTATATAAATCTTGACTATGCAATACGATGCCGTGCCTTGCCCTCGTATGTTTGTACTTCTCGCTCTTAGGGAGCTTGCTCGGCGAACACGCTTGCCGAAGCGGACAGCCCGCCGGCGGTGTTGCTTCCGCAAACAACCTTGCCGGGCCGCTTCGACGCTTAACTTGTCGAGCAGGCTCGAAGCAAGATAAGGGTGCAGCAGCACACTTGTGTTTGTTGAGCGGACTCGGAAACAAAACAAGTACGCAACTGGACCATGACTCGGCTCCTCTCGCGCCCAAGCCTCTCATACGAAGGACATCTCACGGCAGGGCTTGCCACGTTATACCCTCTGCCCTACATCCTTTGTGTGCTTTCACCCTACGCTTCTAGGTAACTTGCCGGTGCTTAACACGCTTGCTGAGTGCGGAACATCAGCAGCCCGCTTGGCTGGTGTCGCTCCGGCAAGCAACCTTGCCGCCTAGTCGCGACGCGCTTAACTTGCCGAAAGCGGACTCGAACGCAAACGAGGGCGCTGGCTGGTCGCGCTCACTCTTAACTCGCCGAGCGTGTTCAAGCAAAGTAAGGGTGCGACCATTCACAGCAGGCTCCTCCACGCATGTGTTTCGCGTACAAAGGACTAATGCGCGAGGGACATAACATAAAAAAGCATGGAATTAAAGAGTGCTCTGCACGAAAGCTCGAGCAACTTAGCTTTTCTTTTTCTCGTTTCTTTGCACTCGCTGGCGGAGCCCAGTGGCGCGTCCCTGATGGCGGCGCAGCACTCCGGAGAGGTGCGTTTGCCGGAACGAGCACCAGAGCTGCCTTCGCCGGGCTTAGAGCGCTCCGAGGAGCGGCGTTTGTCGGAGTGAGCACCAGAGCTGTCCTTGCTGGACCTGAAGCTCGATGGAGCGTTCTCGGCGACAACGTAATGCTCCAGGGAGATGCGCTTGCCGGCCCGGAGGGGGAGCGGGAGCGGGCGGCGCGAGGAACAGGATATGCTCGGACTCCTAGTAGCGATAGGAGGAGTAGAGTCCTGTCTCGGCACTTTTGCCCTGCTCATGCATGGACAGCGGTCCGGAGCATCCCGCGAGCCCCCGGCACGTTCTTGCCTCAGCGTGCGAGTACCACGTCTTATGGCAGGGCGCTGCTGGGCTGTCGTGCGCTGAGATGGACGTGGATCCACGGAGACCGAGGCGCAGTCATCCGTTCGATCCCTAGATCTGGTGGCACCGCGAGCGCCCTCGCCGGTGTCCACCCTTTCGACGGCGTCTCCTCCGCCTACCGCTGGCTCCGGTGGCGGCGGGTGAGACGCAGACGGGTCTGCAACCCTTGAGGCCCTCGTCTTCGGGGCCATGGCGCAGTTGTCGATGAAGCCGCTGACGAAACTGGAGAGGTTGATGAAGAACGCGGTCGCGCGAACGCCGGATCAGGTCCGCACAACCTCGACGCCCCCTACCTGGCGCGCCAAAGATGTCGCGGGCGCCGATGGGGCGCGACACCTATGGGGCCGGGGACGGCCCCTTCGTGAGTTCGGTACGAGGGCGGAGGATGCGCGGAGAGCAGATCGAGGCGATGCGCGGCGGGATTTTACCCAGCCGGCCGCGATGGTCGCGTAAAACCCTACTGCTGCTTTGTGTTGTATTGCGCTTCGGGAGCTTGAAGAGCTACAGTAGTGGCTACCCGAGCGTGAGAGTGGCAAATGAGTCGAACCCCCTCTACGCTGTGCATGGGCCTCCTTTTATAGGGCAAGGGTCACCGACAGGTGTCAACGAGGGTAGAGGGGTAAAATGTAAAAGAGGTGGTAGTTGGAACAAAGGGAACAAAGGCAGCTACAAAGGCTTGAACAAAGGGATTCTACCTACTTTTGACAGAGGGGGACAAGAGCATTAAATGCCCGTCGCCGTCGACCCCAAAAGTTCCCGCCTTATGCGTCTCCGCTTGCCACGGCGATGGAGCCACCACCGTGGAGTGCCACCGCACCCTCATGCTGCACAGCCCATCCGCCACGCGTCTCTGGAGAAGGCTAAAGGCGACGTGGGGCGATGAGCTGGAGGCGGCACGCAGCGCAGCTCTCCCGCAAGCACCTTGCCGGGTCTTGATCTTGCCGGCCGGAGCTTGTCGGGCTCAGAATCGCCGCTTCCCGGGCCCTCGCCGGGACGCGTATAGCGCCGAGGCGTGTCTTCTGTGATGTAGTCTTCTAATCTCCCCGGCGAGCTCCTCTTGCCAGGGGCTTGCATGAGTGATGTAATCTTGAGCCTGGAACGGCCCTCCCGGCAAGCTCCTCTTGCCGGGGTCTCGAGCTTCTGTCTTGTACACTTTGTTCTTGAATGGCTTGATACGGAGCGGGAATGGTCTCCGGCAAGTATGTGGTGGATCCAATGCGGGGAGTCAAGGCGCCGATGCACAAGTTGGGGTACTGAGGTACCCCCTACCTTAGTACACCGACACATGTCCTACTTAATGAGTGCTACCAATTATAAAAGGTGTCCAAGATAATATATTTGTATGTCAACCCCTCTTTCCTTATCACTTCCTCTTAATTGCAACGATGACCAAAACTATGTTCATCAACTCTCGGCAACTTTTATGCCTCATACTTTCTATGTGTGAAGTGATCATCACTATCCATAAGATCAGTATGAACTCTTTTATTCTTTCTACTTTCTCAAGATCATAGCAACATAGCAAAGCCCTTGACTCAACACTAATCTTTATTATAGATAGCTCACGGACTCGATTACAAAAAGAGATCACAATGCAAAACTCAAAACTACTTGATATCAAAACTTCAATCTACTAGATCAAGATACTACTAAAAGGACCGAACTAAATAAATCAGTAAAGATAGGAGTGTGATGGTGATACGACACCGGGGCACCTCCCCCAAGCTTGGCAGTTGCCAATGGGAGTGCCCATACCCATGTGATTATTTCTCCTTCTTCACGGTTGGTGTTATGATTTTCTTGGCAATGATTCCCTTCAGGATATGGTTCTCCTCCTCGAGCTTGTTGACTTGTTGGTTGAGGTCCATAATTTCTTTACGGAGCTTGCCCATAATGGCCAAAGCTCCCTTTACCCAAGGATGCTGCATAGCTTCTGGAGAACAAGTAAAGCTCTTTTTCATACTTTCATAAGAAAGAAATCTAAAGTTGGAAGGGATGACCGAAGCTGGAGTTGCCAGGCTAGGTAGCTCCCCCGTCGTAAATTCTGCTTGGAGACGAGAGGTAACTTCTTGATCTTCCTTCATGGCATCTATCCTTTTCAAATCAGCCTCCATCTCATCCTTCGTTGATGGTCCAAAGTGATAAGCATCGCTATTTGCTCCTGGACCTGGTGTTGGGTGAGACACCTGGCTCTCTCCGACTAAATCCTGAGAAGACATCTTGCTCTAAATCTGAAACAGAAACAACTCGAAACAAAAACAGAGGATATTTGTGTGATACGGTGGTCAAAACCTTCGGGAGTATATATAATGAATTTTTACTGACCAAAATACGTAGTATGCAAGGAAACGGAGTCCCGGAGACACACGAGGTGCCCACAAGACAGGGGCGCGCCCAGTAAGGGTGGGCGCGCCCTCCACTCTCGTGGGGGCCTCGTGTCCCTTTCGGACTACTTCTTTCTTCCTAAAATTCTTAAATATTCCAAAACTGATAAAAATTGCCATTGGAGTTGTTTTGGAGTCGGTTTACTTACCGTACCACATGCCTATTCCTTTTCGGAGTCTGGAATGTTTTGGAAAGTGTCCCTTATGTATTCGTCCGGGGTTACGGTTTCAATAATGTTAGTTTCAACATTGATAGGATTACCTGAAATATAATGTTTAATTCTTTGACCATTTACCACCCTCGGACTTGTGCCTTCGAAGTTGTTGATTTTTATGGCACCAGAATGATAGACCTCCTCGATAACGTAAGGACCTTACCATTTAGAGAGAAGTTTTCCTGCAAAAAATCTTAAATGAGAGTTGAATAATAACACATAATCTCCTACGTTAAACTCACGCTTTTGTATCCTTTTGTCATTCCAGTGTTTGACTTTTTCTTTGAATAGCTTGGCATTCTCATAGGCTTGGGTTCTCCATTCATCAAGTGAGCTAATATCAAACAACCTCTTCTCACCGGCAAGTTTGAAGTCATAGTTGATCTCTTTAATTGCCCAATATGCTTTATGTTCAAGTTCAAGAGGTAAATGACACGCTTTTCCATAAACCATCTTATATGGAGACATACCCATAGGATTTTTTTATGCAGTTCTATAGGCCCATAATGCATCATCAAGTTTTTTGGACCAATTCTTTCTAGATCTATTCACAGTCTTTTGCAAAATTAATTTGAGCTCTCTATTGCTCAACTCTACTTGACCACTAGATCATGGATGATAAGGAGATGCAATTCTATGATTAACATCATACTTAGCAAGCATCTTACGGAAGCACCATGAATAAAATGTGAACCACCATCAGTCATAAGATATCTAGGTACTCCAAAGCTTGGAAAAATAACTTCTTTAAGCATTTTAATAGAAGTGTTATGATCAGCACTACTAGTTGGAATAGCTTCTACCCACTTAGTAACGTAATCAACAGCAACTAAAATATGTGTATAACCATTAGAGGCAGGAAAAGGTCCCATATAATCAAAGCCCAAAACATCAAATGGTTCAATAACCAGAGAGTAATTCATAGGCATTTCTTGACGTCTACTAATGTTACCTATTCTTTGACATTCATCACAAGATAAGACAAACTTACGAGCATCTTTGAAGAGAGTAGGCCAATAAAAACCAGATTGTAGTACCTTGTGTGCAGTTCTATCTCCAGCATGGTGTCCTCCATAGGATTTAGAGTGACACTTGCGTAGGATCTGTTCCTATTCATGCTCAAGCACACAACATATAATAACACCATCTACTCCTTCTTTATAAAGGTGTGGGTCATCCTAGAAGTAATGTCTTAAATCATAAAAGAACCTTTTCTTTTGATGGTATGTGAAACTAGGCGGTATAAATTTAGCAACAATGTAATTAGCATAATCAGCATACCAAGGAGCAGTACGGGAAGCATTAACGACCGCTAATTGTTCATCAGGAAAGCTATCATCAATAGGCAGTGGGTCATCAAGAACATTCTCTAACCTAGACAAGTTGTCTGCAACAGGGTTCTCAGCTCCCTTTCTATCAATAATATGCAAATCAAATTCTTGGATCAAGAGAACCCATCTAATGAGTCTAGGCTTAGCATCTTTCTTTTCCATAAGATATTTAATAGCAGCATGATCAGTGTGAATAGTAACTTTGGAATCAACAATATAAGGTCTAAACTTATCACATGCAAACACAACTGCTAAGAATTCTTTTTCAGTAGTAGCATAATTTCTCTCGTGCAAGATCAAGAGTCTTACTAGCATACTTGGATAACATTCAATTTCTTATCGACTCTTTGCCCTAGAACAGCACCTACAAAGATAATCACTAGCATCACACATAATTTCAAAGGTAAACTCCAATCGTGGTGAACAATAGGTGTAGTGATCAAAGCTTTCTTAAGTATTTCAAATGCTTCTACACAATCATCATCAAAGACAAAAGGAATATCTTTTGCAATAAATTAGTCGAGGCCTAGATATTTTAGAAAAGTCCTTAATGAACCTCCTATAAAAACCGGCATGACCAAGGAAATTTCTTATACCTTTTATGTCCTTGGGACACGGCATCTTTTCAATAGCATCAACTTTGGCTTTGTCAACTTCAATACCTCTCTCAGAAATCTTATGCCCCAAGACAATGATTTCATTAACCATAAATGTGACACTTTTCCCAATTCAGTAGAGACTAGTGTCTTCGCATCTCTACAAAACTCGATCAAGGTTGCTCAAACAATCATCAAAAGAGGATCCATAAACGGAAAAGTCATCCATGAACACCTCACAAATCTTTTCACAAAAATCAGAGAATATAGCCATCATGCATCTTTGAAAGGTAGCAGTTGCATTACATAAACCAAAAGGCATACGTCTATAAGCAAAAGTACCAAAAGGGCAAGTAAAAGTAGTTTTAGATTGATCCTTCACTGACACAGGTATTTGAGAGAATCCAGAATAACCATCTAGAAAGCAGAAATGTTTGTGTTTGGACAGTCTTTCTAGCATTTGATCAATAAAAGGTAAAGGGTAATGATCTTTCTTAGTAGCTTTATTTAACTTACGGAAATCAATTACCATCCTATAACCTGTAATAATTCTTTGAGGGAAACAACGGTAATACCTCCCTTTTTAGGAACACAATGGACAGGTCTTACCCATTCACTATCAGCAACGGGATAAATAATACCTGCCTCAAGGAGCTTTAGTATCTCCTTTCTTACCACTTCTTTCATCTTGGGATTTAGTCGTCGTTGAGGATCTCTAGCTGGTTTGGCATCTTTTTCCACTAAAAATTTGTGTTGGCATAATGTGGGACTAATGCCCTTGAGATCATCCAGAGTATATCCAATAGCAGCTCGGTGCTTCTTCAGGGTTTTCAATAATCTTTCTTCTTCTTGCTCTGAAAGGTTAGCACTAATAATAACATGATATATTTCCTTTTCATCAAGATAAGCATACTTAAGATTTTCAGGTAATGGTTTGAGTTCAAACACGGGATCACCCTTGGGTGGAGGGGGATCCCCAAGAATTTCAACGGGAAGGTTATGTTTCAGCATAGGTTCCTGTTTAAGGAACACTTCATCTATTTCCCTTCTTTCCTTCATAAACATATTGTTTTCATGGTCTAGCAAATATTGTTTTAGCGGATCAGTAGGAGGCACGACAATGGAAGCAAGACCAATAGTCTCATCCTTACTAGGTGGTTCCCTATCATGAGGTTGTCTACAAAACTCAGCAAAATTAAACTCATGAGACATACCATCTATGCCAACGGTGACAATATCTTTTTCACAATCAATCTTAGCACTAGCTGTATTCAAGAAGGGTCTACCAAAAATAATGGGACAAAAATCGTCTTGTGGGGAGCCAAGAACAAGAAAATCAGCGGGATATTTAACCTTCCCACACAAAACTTCAACATCTCTAACAATCCCAACTGGTTTAATGGTATCCCTATTAGCAAGCTTAATAGTAACATCAATGCCTTCTAATTCAACGGGTGCAATGTCGTGCATAATTTCTTTATATAGATCATAAGGTATCGCACTAGCACTAGCACCCATATCACATAAGCCATGATAACAATGATCTCCTATTTTAACAGAAATAACAGGCATGCCTATGACAGGTCTATGTATCTTAGTATCTAGTCTAGCAATATTAGCAGATTCATTACAGAAATAAATAACATGCCCATCTAAATCATCATCAAGAGATCTTTAACCATAGCAATACTAGGTTCAACATTAATTTGCTCAGGAGGTGTATAAGTCCTAGTATTACTCTTACGAACAATAGTCAAAGCTTTAGCATGATCTTTTATCCTAACAGGAAATTGGGGTTTCTCAACATAAGTTGTAGGAACAATAGGATCACTATAGGTGATAGTCTTTTCTTCAACTGTAATAGGTGCAACTACTTTCACTTCAACAGGAGGATTATATTTAAAAAACTTCTCTTTAGGGAGATCAACATGAGTAGCAAAAGATTCACAGAAAGAAGCTACTATCTCAGAGTCATGTCCATACTTAGCGCTAAATCCACGAAAAGCATCGGTATCCATAAAAGGTTTAACACAATCGAACTTAGGTGTCATACCTGACTCCTTACCATCGTTGGGACCGAAATCTTCAAAGTTGTGTTTAATTCTTTCCAATAAGTCTCATTTGAAATCCATAGTCTCCAGCATATAAGAACTAGCACAGGAAGTATCGAGCAGGTTGCGATTATCAAGAGAAAGCCGAGCATAAAAGTTTTGAATAATCATTTCCCGGGAGAGCTCATGATTGGGGCATGGATATAACATTGACTTAAGCCTCCCCCAAGCTTGAGCGATGCTTTCTCCTTCGCGAGGCCAGAAATTATATATGTAATTACGATCACGATGAACAAGATGCATAGGATAGAACTTCTGGTGAAATTCCAACTTCAATCGCTTATAATTCCAAGATCTCGTATCATCACATAGCATATACCATGTCAATGCATCTTCCTTCAAAGATAAAGGGAAGACCTTGCTTTTGACAACATCATCGGGAATACCTGCAAGCTTAAATAATCCATAAACTTCATCCAGAAAGATAAGGTGTAAATCGGGATGCAATGTTCCATCTCCTGCAAATGGATTAGCTAGCAGTTTCTCTATCATACCCGAAGGAATCTCAAAGTAAATATTTTTATAAAGTTCAGTAGGTTGAGGAGCAACTCTTTTCTCTTCTGGTCGGGGTGAAGATACCCCGAACAAGCCTCTCAAAGGATTAGCTTCCATAATGACAAGTAACAGAAAATTTCAGCACACTATATAAATGTTTCCTTACCAAGTTCCACTCACCAAAAGCGCTACACTCCCCGGCAACGGCGCCAGAAAAGAAACTTGATGGCCCACAAGTGTAGGGGATCTATCATAGTCCTTTCGATAAGTAAGAGTGTTGAACCCAACGAGGAGCAGAAGGAAATGATAAGCGGTTTTCAGTAAGGTTTTCTCTGCAAGCACTGAAATTGTAGGTAGATAGTTTTGTGATAAGATAAATAGTAAATAGTAACAAGTAAATAAAGTAAATAAAGTGCAGCAAGGTGGCCTGATCCTTTATGTAGCAAAGGATAAGCCTGGACAATTTCTAATAATGAGAAAGGAGCTCCCGAGGACACATGGGAATTATCGTCAAGCTAGTTTCCATCACGTTCATATGATTCGCGTTCGGTACTTTGATAATTTGATATGTGGGTGGACCGGTGCTTGGGTACTGCCCTTACTTGGACAAGCATCCCACTTATGATTAACCCCTATTGCAAGCGTCCGCATCTATAAAAGAAGTATTAAGGTAAACCTAACCACAACATTAAACATATGGATCCAAATCAGCCCCTAACGAAGCAATGCATAAACTAGGGTTTAAGCTTCTGTTACTCTAGCAACCCATCATCTACTTATTACTTCCCCATGCCTTCCTCTAGGCCCAAATAATGGTGAAGTGTCATGTAGTCGACATTCACATAACACCACTAGAGGAAAAGAAACATACATCTCATCAAAATATCGAACGAATACCAAATTCACATGACTACTAATAGCAAGACTTCACCCATGTCCTCAGGAACAAACATAACTACTCACAAAGAATATTCATGTTCATAATCAGAGGGGTAATAATATGCATTAAGGATCTGAACATATGGTATTCCACCAAGTAAACCAATTAGCATCAACTACAAGGAGTAATCAACACTACTAGCAACCCATAGGTACCAATTTGTGGTTTTGATACAAGATTGAATACAAGAGATGAACTAGGGTTTTGAGAGGAGATGGTGCTGGTGAAGATGTTGATGGAGATTGACCCCCTCCCAATAAGAGGATCGTTGGTGATGACGTTGGTGATGATTTCCCCCTCCCGGAGGGAAGTGTCTCCGGCAGAACAGCTTCGCCGGAGCCCTAGATTGATTCCGCCAAGGTTCCGCCTCGTGGCGGCGGAGTTTCATCCTGTAAGCTTGCCCATGATTTTTTCCAGGGTAAAAGCTCTCGTATAGCAGAAGATGTACACCGGAGGCCCACCAAGGGGCCCAGGAGACAGGGGGCGCGCCCAGTAGGGGGGCGCCCCCCACTCTCCTGGCCAAGGTGTGGGCGCCCTGATGTATTTCTTTCGCTCAATAATCCTTATTAATTCCAAAAACATGTTTCGTGGAGTTTCAGGATTTTTGGAGCAGTGCAGAATAGGTTTCCAATGTTTTCTCCTTTTCCAGCCAGAATTCCAACTGCCGGCATTCCCCCTCTTCATGGCAAACCATGTAAAATAAGAGAGAATAGCCATAAGTATTGACATATAATGTGTAATAACAGCCCATAATGCAATAAATATTGATATAAAAGCATGATGCAAAATGGACGTATAAACGGGCCGCCGGCCGGACCACCGACCCCCACCGCCTGTGTTCCTCTGCCACCCCCACCCCCACCCCCGCCTCAACCCCCACTCGCGTCGAGTTTTCTTCGTTCAGCGAGGCCCCACAACCACCCGAGCCCCTTTGATCGCACCGGCGAACTCCGGCGAGCTCTGAAAAACCGACTGGCCCAATTTTGAAATTTAGTCTACTGTGATTTAACTAGTGTGGAATATAAAAGGGGAAAACCATAAGCATCGGGAGATAGTGTTGAGCGTGCCATGGCAGATCCGAAGGTGCAAACCAGACAAAGGCAACTTCGCAACCAAGACAAGAAATCAGAGTAAAGCAGTGGCGATCTATTTTCTTGCTAGGATAAATAAGTTGAGCAGATACGGAAGAGTACCGCCTCTGGTGCGGCACCGTGTACGCATCTGCTGAGAATTTGACGGTGCTATGGTAGCAATGACTGTCGGCAGAGTGGAAGCAGATCTAGGAGGCTAGACGGTGGCCGCGGGGCGCAGTGGACGACACGATCGTAGGAGTGGCGCCGGCAAGGTGGTGGATGACGGCGGGGATGAAGCGCGAGGACGGGATGCAAGGATCCCGGTCCGAAGGCGTGGATGAGAGAGGTCGATCTCTTGTAATGGACGGCGTCGTCGGGGTATCAGCTCCGGCATGGTGGAGGAGGACGGTGGTGGATGGGGTGGCGGACGGCGGCGGACGGAGGAGGGTGGGGTGGAGAGGGTGTTTTGGCGCCCACGAAGTATGAATGGGGAAAAGGGAGGTAGAGAGGACGGGGGGAACCATGTATTCAGGGCGCGCTTGTCTCAAATGCGAGGAAATTTATAGCCCCCGTTTCAAATTTCTGCTACATCACAGCAACATTAGTCGGTTGGGGATAGGATGGTAATCTCGCATACACCGAATATTTGCCGACGAGAGATTGTTTTTGGTGCCCACCGTGTATGAATATGAATCGGGGAGGGAGTCGATTTCGGCCGAGGACACACTTGTTTTGGCACCCACCCTGTATGAATCCAGGTGAGAGGCGATTACGTCACGTTTGGGTGAAATTACAAACCTACCCCTATCGAAACCTATAGAAATCCAGCAGATAGGCTTTGCGTGGGAGGGATAGGCAGTAGTGATTTCCATCTCGCAGATTTTGGTTTCGAGCGGTTACTGCGACTTTCCCCGCTTCATTTAAATTTTGCAGAGTGCACGTTTACCGTGCCAACTCAATTCGAATCCCGTTTGTATTCTATTCTTTTCGGGTGGGATCAATTTTCAATTGGTATTACATTCTATATACATCATTTTTTTTATATATACTTTCAAAAGCACAACAAAGAATTCTGCTCCTTTATATGTATAATATGATTTACAAATACAACGATCTCTAAATCATAAGGTTGAATTCGAAAAAAATTAACCAAATTATGTTCTACTAAAATGTATGGATCAGTAATATCTACATATTAAATAACATAGATGTGCGTGAATTCATATGAGTATGCATGTTTGATAGATCAATTTTGGTTCGAGTATGGATTACATGTATCATCATCTCGAATTCAAATATTTGAATCCCTTTTTTGTTCACTCCTTTCACGCCCATCTCTCTCGCATGCATGCTCCTTCAGGTAGCTATCACTCTCTTTTCTGCAGCTCACCCGCATGCTCACTTCATGTTTCTCCTATCCTCGCAAACATGGTCTCTCAACGTCTCCCTTGAGAAGTGTCACACTCTCCCTATCATTATACATTACACGGTTTTCATTATCTCTCACATCTCTACTGTTCTCTGGTATCACTCGGTACCTAAGCTTTCTTTTTCACCGCCACACACAGTCTCCACTTGTCTTTCACTTTGTCTTTCTCTCTACGGGATTCTCTCACACACCCTATATGTCTCTACATATGACTCATACCACTAAAATTACTCTCTCTCTCTCTCTCCTGTAGACACAACATTTGTTGCGGTCTCCTTTTTGTCTCCATCCCAGACTGACATTATTAATTTGTTTACCGATCAGACAACCTCGACTACCGTCTCCTCTCTCTCTCTCACAGACACACACACACAACTCCTGCTTCCACTCCCCTTCCCGACTACCGTCTCCCTCTCTCACACACAAAACTCTCACTTTCGCACCCCGACTCGTATTTCTCTCACAAACATTTATCGACTAGCTAGCCTCTAGATAGGTTTATACACCCGCACACTCGTGCTTCCACCATCGCATACATGTCTCTCTCCCGCTCCTTGTATCTATGTAGCTTTTTCTTCCCTTCTTGAGACATGCCCTCTCGATCGTGCACACACACACTATCGCCTCATTTTAAGCTGATACCTATCGCACACACACTCCTTGTGTCTTTGTCACACATGCACTCCGTCCTCCTCCACTCTCCCTCTCTCTCACACACACATGGGCTTTTTGCAACAACTAGCAAGATGCCCATGCTTCCTGGAACATCAAGATGCATTTGTATGAGTAGTTTATCTTGTGGGGAAAAGGATGAGCGAGGAAGGCCTTATTTGCAAATGTGGAGAGGGGTGTGGGTATTTTTGCAAATTGCCATAGTTTCCTTCCTATCCATCGATATAGATCGGACGGCCTATATTGCAGGATGGCAGGCACACGATCATCACCGACAATGCTTTTTATAAGAGTAGGGATAAAAAATAGAGTTGGTGATGATGGTGGGCCTGTCATCCTGCAATGTAGGTCGTCCGATTTATATCTGACGGATAGGAAGGAAAACATGGCAATTTACCCGCACTCTTCACCACATTTGCAGATAAGGCCTTCCCTCGTTCATCCTTTTTCTCCCACAAGATCTTGATGTTCCATGCAACGCACGGGCATCTTGCTAGTAAGAGTAGAAATTAGACATATACCACTTCTCGAATCTTGAAACCAACAACATTCCTCCCTTATCTCATCAAAACCGCCAAAGGAATATATTTTAAGTGAAACATAACATATTTTAAGTGATATACGTATTTCAAAACTAGACTTTTTTTCTATCAAATCGGTGAATATGTATTAATCTACTTTGATCGTGTGGCAACGCATTGGCACATTGCTAGTAGTTATTATAATTTTTGGACACCGCATGCACGGTGGAGTACATATACGAAGAGAAGAGGCGCGCACGCATCGACCTCTCATTGTCTCGCACACATGAGTGTTACGTAAAGGCGGCGTTAACAAATAAACCCTAAAACCCTAGGTGCACGATTGCTGCATTCATGGTACGGGTACATGGTGGAGCACCTTTGTAGGAATAGTCAGCTCGCGTGATAATTTGATCCATAGGAGTTGATGGTCGGGATCACAGGTGAACGACTTGGAGCGCGGTGGCTTGCCAGTTGCCACAGATCGAGTAGCCACGTTTAAAATATCGTTTTAGCAGGGTTAAGAGTTCTGATTTTCAATGGCATGTTATAAGTAGTAAGTAGCTTTTAGAACGATTGGTATGGAGCGAAAATGGAATTCATAGTACTACGTACCTCCTTGGCGTATGGTTGTATGGGTTTATGTTGCGAGATGTTGAACCTGGTAGTTCTAGGGCAAATATTATGGTTTAGATTTAGATGCTGGATTTCAAAGAATGGCCTGTTTGGATACTCTAACACAGTTAGAGTTAGAGTTATTTTCTAACCCACTCTAACCCAAATAAGCACCTCTCCACCGGGATAGTTGGGTTAGATGGAACTTACCCACTCTAACCCTCCCTGTTTGGATACTTTTGGGTTATTTGAGCCCCCAACTAACCCAAACTAGCTCTAACCCCATGATCCAAACAGGGCCAATGAAAATCGGAAGGGGAAACCCTTCTTTGATTAAAAAAACTACTACCTCCATTCTGGTTTACTAGTCCCCATCGTACTTTGGGTCAAAGTTTGTCCACGAATTTTACTTGTAAAATGTGAATGGAAAACGAGATTTTGTTATACCCAAACAAAAAAGGACCGGAGGGAGTGATTGCTCTGACACGGACGCGACCTCTCATAGCGCAGGCATTGAACCGACGCGTCGGCCAAGAGGGTCACACTCGCTGTAGGCCCGGCTGAGCACGCCTCCTCGCCGCGTGCAACCAACTTAAGACTGCCCCGCCTGCCTTCATTGAATCTGTGCGTGTGCCGGCAACACATCCTTCCGCGAGCCGGCAGGCATTTTAGAACACAAAAATTACTAAAATATAATTAATTTACGCATGGTCTTGACTGTTGTGCTCGTGACCGTAGCGTGAACTAGTAGAGGTTTTTCTTTATTTATAACTCTCCTCACATTTTTTGGCTTTGAAGTGAATCATGGTTGTGGACATTATGTATGAATGTGCAGATATCTGTGAACATGAGTTTGATGTGGAAGTTGAACTTGGAATGTCGGGCTTGCGCATGAACTATACCATGTCCAATGCTTCGTCTGTTATTGTTTGGAAAGTAATTGCTGTCCTACTCCACTACTCTACTCAAGTAAGTTAGGGCATAGTACTATAGTAGGTACTGTAGGGAGTACCAGTACTATGATCACTCAAGCAAGTTGTCTAGCATCGACATGACCCTACGTTGCTGGTATGTGTCTCGTAAGTCAAGCGGCATGATGTAGTCATCATCACCTGTCCACTTCCCGCAGTACATATTCGCTTCTCCATCTTTGTCCGCACATAATCTCGTCCAATCTTCCATCCCCGCTAAGGCGCCTCCCCCCCTCGTCCGAAACCCAAGCACTAATAATGGCAAAACCAAGCAGCGTCCGACGAAAGAGTGGCTAGAATTCGCTCCCCATAGAGGTAATCAAGCTCATTGTTTCGCGTGTGGACAATCTCAGTACCATGCCGCTCGCCGTGCTCGTCGGAGCTGTACCGTTTACTCAAAGCCCTCAGGCCGGAGATTTTTGAGCCAGCTCCTTGCTTGCTGATGCCGCCTGATCTTCAGAAACGACATGTCACACAGCATAACAATCATAGGGTGGCGAGCATCAACCCCATTGACTGCGATCTGATCCTCATCAGCCTCAACTACATTAATGGTATGTACTGGGTCGGCATGAACACGTCTTGGATGGTGCTCGTCAACGGTCGTGGCAGCTGGATGCTCGTGGAGGTCTACACCCGGCGATTGATCCCCCTTCCTTCGATTAACACTGCACTGCTTTGGCACCGCGGCCCAGAATACTCGGAATCTTACAGTAGCCAACATGATACCAAGTTTGATTTGCTCAAGGTTGTAATCTGCCAAGTGCCCACAAGATCTGCGAATTATAAAGACTTCAGGCTAATTGCGTTCTTCAACCGCGGTCTCGCCTATCTAACAGGTCACTGCGGTAAGTGGATAAATCTGCACGTCCATCGCAGGATCATACATCCTCCATGGTTCTCTGATGCCAATGAACACAAGGGCTTCATTTACGCTGTCGACTCCTTCTATGGCTGGACGTATTGCTGGCCTACTCTAGTCATCGCTACAAACGGCTGTTACAGCAGTATGTTACTTTCCTACGATATCATGATGGCTTGCTTATATTACTGTCAACATTTACTGAAAAATATTCATGCTAATAACATGTTGTTCTTAAGATTGACTAAATCAAGAGCCCTTTTTTATTTGACTCCAACTTTATATGATGTTATAGGCCGCCTGGTGTCCCTACCCTTCCTAATCCCAGAACCTTTCAAAGAAAAGCAGCATGGCAGTTGCAGGTGGTTCCTGGCTCGATCAGACGACGGAGAAAGATTGATGATCATTCGCACGTACCGGACGTGTTGTTTTGTGGAATACAATCACAGTCACTGCAAGGTCTTTGAGCAGGATCCCAGCTTCTCTGGGCCTTCAGGAATTTTTGACTGGAGGCTGGTAAGTAGCCTTGGTACACGCTCTCCGTTTGTCGGACTGAATTATCCGATTAACCAGGAGATAACCGACGGCAAGGATCATGTTGGCAGCGCAGTTTCGTTCATCAGGCAAAACTGTGTGTACACAGCGTACCATGCGTCTCTGCATGCACCATACCCTGATATGTGCCGCCACGCTCTACAGCCCAAAATAGGAGAGAGGGTCGCAAGTATCAGACTTCGACCTGCTGGCTGGAGTTTCCCTCATTAGGCACCCATCTGGTTCAAGCCATCAGCCGATCTCCACAGCTTAATAAATAGTAACGTCTAACTGAGCCAGTTAGTTAGATGCGTACACTTGGTGTAGTAGGATTTTTATTTAGTTTGATGCATACACTTTCCTTTTTGGTAGCCCTTTTGTAATGATGGCTGATGTTTGGTTTGGAAGAGAGAGCTACATCTTCACTCTTCTGGCCTGCTTACTGCTTCTGTTGCAGCCCCAGCCCTGGTTGCTACTGCAGCTGTTTTCAATGTACAATCAGTAGTATATTTCGTCTGTTGGTTGAATAAATGTGTTTTTAGAACGACAAACACAATGTTTTGGAAGTCGTTGCATGGTTCGATCCTTTAGTGCCCCGTACCGTATGTAGCTCATACTATTTTTTGTACGGAACACATTTTCCACTTGTTGATAACATGCAGCCCACTGATGAAGGCCCAATAGAGAAGCCCATAATTAACTGGAAGGGAGGCTCTCACATGAATCCGGCCCAGGTACATGCTCATGGTCCCCTAAACATAAATAAGTAAATAAATTAATAAAGCTAAATGCTCATTGAAAGTGCTAGTATCAACTAGAGGGGGGTGAATAGGCGATTTTTATGAAAGTCTTCAAAACTTGGAAGTTTCGAAGACAAACAACAGAAATAACCTAATTAATATGCAGCGGAAGATAAACTACCCTAGACAAGCCATAGTCAAGTAGGTAATGATGTGAAAGTACGGGACTGATAGCAGTTAGGTAGTAAGGATCAAGATGGAAGATAGTGTGAAGCCAATCAACAATAGTAGTCAAGCAATGAAGTCAAACAGATACACAGATAGGCAATGACTTCATGAAGACAAACTTAAAGTAAGGTTGGAAGGGATAGAACCAGTTGCTTGTTGAAGACACAGATTTGTTGGACCAGTTCGATTCTTTGTGACAAGCTGTGCGTCTGGTTAGGGAGGCTGAGATTTAACTTTCGAAGACCGTGTCTTCACCTTATTCCCCTTGAGCTAAGGACACCCGGTCCTCGCCCAATCACTCGGTAAGTCTTCAAGGAGACTTCCAAACCTTCACAGACTTCGCTCACCGGCAATCCACAATGACTCTTTGGATGCTCGAACGCGACGCCTAACCGGCCGAGGATTCACAGTCCTCAAGTGTAATAAGTCTTCAGTCACACAGCATGTAAAGACTTCATGATGCCTAACACTCTTTGGCTCGGGTGTTTGGGCTTTGTCCTCGCAAGGATTCTCTCTCTCAAATGCTTCGAGGTGGGTTGTTCTCAAACGACAAAAGCCGTGCACAAACTCGAGCAGCCACCAATTTATGGTGTAGGGGGTGGGCTATTTATAGCCACTAGGCAACCCGACCTGATTTGTCCAAAATGACCCTGGGTCACTAAGGAACTGACACGTGTTCCAACGGTCAGATTTCAAACACACGTGGCAACTTTACTTGGGCTACAAGCAAAGCTGACTCATCCAGCTCTGGATAAGGTTTGGTCTCATTGTCTTCGCCCAAAGACATAGGATTTGAGTTGAGCATCACTTCAGTCACTCTGACTTAGTTCACTTGGACCCCACTTAACAGTACGGTGGTTCCTATGACTCAACAAAGAAGAAAAGGTAACAACAAAACTACACAGTCTTCGCGTTCCAAAGTCTTCACACAATGTCTTCTCATGTCATAGTCTTCAATATGAATATCTTCTCATACCACCATTATCTTCAATGTCTTCATACAATCTTAGGGGTCATCTCCGGTAGGTAAACCGAATCAATGAGGGACACTACCTGTGTTATCCTGCAATTCTCACAAACGCATTAGTCCCTCAACCAACTTTGTCGTCAATATTCCAAAACCAACTAGGGGTGGCACTAGATGCACTTACAGTCTCCCCCTTTTTGGTGATTGATGACAAACTGGTTGAAGTTTTCAACGGGGATAAATATGTGAAATTGTAAGGATAGGAATTGTCTTCATAAGTTGCAAGGGCTCCCCACAAGATGTGCATATAAGTAATTTGCTTTTGGAATGCAAATGCACATGGCAGGTTGTACTTTTGGAGATCCACTTCAACTTATGAAGATAATTCATCATGCATGAAATGATATAGCAAGAAGAATGACATGCATAATGAAAAATGGACGTCTGCAGAATGATCTAAGTGCGGAAGTTATCATCACACATGCGGAATTTATCATCGCATCATAGTAAAGCACATAAGTAGCAGAAGTAGCAGACGACCATCAAGTTTAGGTGTTACAACTCAAAGAACCAAATGTTTCAAAATGAAAGAGTTGTAAGCACGCAGCAAAATATAATGCAACCGCCCATATGAACCCGCTTGAAGACTATCAACTCATACGCTTCTCCCCCTTTTGTCAGTACGGACCAAAAAGGTTTGAAGACCTAGAGCATCTACTCATCATCATGAGTAGGTGAAGCAGCAGGGTTGTCGGCGTTGGTTGGCGGTGCAGATGAACTTGGTGCAGTGTCAATGCGCGCAGTAGTAGGAGGTGAAGTAGCATCATCTTCATCATCGATCACTCTGGCATTTACGGTTGCCACAGAAGAAGAATATTCAGAGTCTTCAAGAGATGGAGTGCGACGTAAGATAGCAGTCCGTGGAGGAGTGGAGTCAAACTGGAATCTTTCATTGAAGCCATCGTCTTGAAGATCAGCTTCAAAGATCGAAAGCGGTCAAACTCTTCCATGATCGCCGGCAAGTTACATGAGCAACAAAGCCATTCTTGGTGGCAAGGTTGCGAATGCGATTGACATCCACCAAGAGGCTTTGCATCTATCTCTTGAGCCAGAAATGATGCTTATCCTGTTTCTGATGAAGAGCCACAAGAAGTTCTCGGTCATTGAGAACGCGAGAACGCTTCCGAGGCCTTTGTGTAATGGTGCTTTTAGTGGCTTCAGTTAGCGCCTATGAGGCGTATTTAGTGTTACCAGCCAGTGGATAGATTCGTGTTGCTGCTTGAACACCTTCAATAGGCCGAGTGAAGCTTTGGTGCTCAATATTCTGAAGACAAAGCGGCATCTTGGCAGGTCGTAATATATAGCATCAATCGACATATCAACCTCGGCAAAAGATTATATGATTGCAGCGGAGGGCTAATAATTGATGATGAGTGTCGCTGATGAGGCGATGACCCATGGAGCATAAAACTTCGCACCAAACAATTGAGCGAAGCGACAAGTTGCACGATGAAGAATTCTTGAGTGTTGAAGCCGATGCCATTGAGAATATAGAAGACCAAAGTCTTCATAGCTCCCTCAAGCTTGGCCGATGAGTGTCCTTTAACCGCCATAGAGTTCGCTGATGATATGATATATAGTGCGAGGCAGATACTCAAGGTCTTCACCAAAGAAATGTGTGGATACTCGGTCGATGGCAAAGGCTTCATCATGCTCAACATCCGCTCATATTGGGTTACGGCTTATGGAAGATACTCTCTCTGACATTCGGTGTAGCCGACGGTCGAGTTCATACAGTTCTCCAGAGTGGCTAGCCTCAGAAGCTCAATGATATCCATAGCTTTGACTTCATGATGAACATTTCCAGTCATCCACTCGAGAACCCATGTCTTGATGTCCCTGTAGTAGCCGCGAATGTGCAGTGGCATAGAATTGAAGCAATAGCTCTTCATTCCAATGTTCTTTGTCTGTCACAAAGTGGAGCAGACCAGCATCATGAAAGCAATCAAGTGCTTCTTCTAAGCACGACAGTCCAGCAATAGCTTCAGTGTCAAGGCGCATATGAGGGAAAATGCGCCCTTGATCATATAGCATGCATGAGTAATAGCTTCTCTGCTGATAGCTCCAGAACCTATCTGATGATATCCTTGGCTTGGAGTAGGGGTTCTTGGCGCTGTCAAAGAAGGTATTGTGGCTTTTGAAGCCATTAGCATTGAATGACCCTGGAGAGTTGGCAGTACCTGGAAACCTTGGCAACCTGGGCTTTGGCTTCTGGACCTGAGGCCTATGCTCAACATGATAGTCAAATTGAGGTCCTGAGGCAGAGGGTGGAGGCACCAGAATGGGCCATCGGACAGTAGTAAGCTGACCATGACTGTATGCTTGCTCAATTGTGTGAGGCCTTGGTGGCGGAATAGGAGCAGGGCAACAATGAGGCATCAGTCGCACGACAGGTGCTTCGGGAGCAGTTGTCATATTAGCTTCAGGTGCAGCATTCTCATTGGCTTCAGGTGCAGCATCCTCATTCGCTTCAGGCACAGTTGCCTCATTGGTTTCAGGCACACTGGTTGGTGCAGGCTCCACATTAGCATCAGCCATGACTACGTCACTGGCTTCATTGGCGTTGGTGGTGGCATCCTCAACATTGTCAACCTCCTCTTGACAAGCAGGAGGGTCGGGCACAGGCACGTTCACATCAGGAACTGCTTCTTCTTCAATTGCTGGGGGAGTAGGTGCACGTACTTCATCATTTTCCTCGGTGATGCAGCCGGAATGTCTTCAACAGCATGTGCTTCAGACTCGGAGACATTCACAGTTGGAGCAGGTTCAGAAAATACTTGTCGTGCAACAGGTGAACGTTGCACTTCTCCTTCTGGAACGCTCGACAGAGGGACTTCAGGCCTTTGTCCTCTGCAAAGCCTGCGAAGTGCTGGCTTCACCTTAGGAGATGGAGTAGGCTGAGCCTGAAAGTCTTCATCCTCTTCTAGCACGGGGGGTGTAGCTTGTTGTTGTTGTTTGGGAGTACTGGGGGAGTCTTGTTGTTGTGGGTGATCAGCCCACGATGCATCCTGAGCGATTGGCGTCAAAGGACGACCAATGCTGATGAGTTCGTTGTTCGTATGAACAGGCGATGATACCACGTCATGTTCGATCTGAGGAAGAACTTCATCATTAGCTACATTGTCATCATGACCAATGTTTTCAGCTGCGGTGGGTTCAGCTGCTGGAATATCTTCAGCTTCATGAGCCTCTGTGGGAGCAGGCTCACGGACTACCATTCGTTGTTCTTGATGTTCTGACGCTGGGCAAAGCACGGAAATGGGTTCAACGACTAAGGGCTCTGTGGAAGCAGCCTAGTCTTCTTGGTCTTGCGCTTCTTCTTGGAGGGAGCGGCATCAGAGGCTTCAGTGTTCTTTCTCTTTTTGGCTTCAGCCTCGGCAGCCCTCGTCTTCTTCTATTCTGAAGCGGTTGTGGTGACCTTTGGCTTTGAGCCAGTTATGCTGCTTGGGAAGATAATGCGAGGGGCTTCTTGGCTTGAAGGCTCAGGCTGTTCAGCAGGGTGCTTCTTCTTCTTATTTGTAGCCATCCTGTGGTCAATGCCAGGACGGCCAAGTGATTTGCGCTTCTCAGCCTCATTGTAGGTGAGCACACACTTATCAGCCAAAATCTTCATGCGCTCTCGAGAGCCCTGAGCTTCTTAGCGTTTCTTGAGAAAAGCTTCTTTAAGCTCATGTAGCATGACCTTGAAGTTTTTGACGTCTTGAACACTTAGCTTGGCCACATGCTTCTTGAACTGAGCCTTCTCATAGTCAATCTTGTTCTTGAGCTCAACGATGCGCTGAGCGAGAGCTAGCTCAGAAGCAATGGCGCCATTGAAGGCGACGCTGAGGCCAATGGGGAGCTGTAAATCTTCAAAGCTGACATTGGGGGTGTCGAACCACTCATCAATGAAATTGTGGATGATGGCCACATCAAAGAGAGGCAAGTTGCTGAAGATTTCTGCTTCTTCCTTGCTCTTTATCAGCTGCTCAAGAGCATCATCAGCAAGATCTTCATCACTTGATAGATCAATGGGTTCTTCACGCAGAATGGCAGTAGGAGTCAAGGCTCTTTGATCAGATGGTCTGACAAGTTGCTTCTTCTTCTCCGTTCTCTTGGAGACACGGGATTGATCTTCAGACTGCATACTGGCTTCAGGAGGTGCAGTGGTAAGTGGCTTCGCACGTGAAGTCTTTGGAGGTGCAGCTGAGGTTGAAGCCTTTGACTTCTTTTGCTTCTGCGGCTTTGGAGGAGGAGCAGGGGCTTCATCAGAGTCAGCACCATTGTCAGAATGATCTACTCTGGCACCTTGGACCATGATGTAGGTGATGAGGCCGTCAAGGTTGGAGAAGGGGCCGATCTCATTGGGATTAGCTTCACGGGGCCGTCGGACAGGAGCAGAGGGACTGGGTTGAAGTCCAAGCCCAAGGAGTTCTTGTTCTTCTTGGCCGAAGCCACAGCAAACTGGTAGTTGCGCTTGAAGAGAGAGTCGTCACGACACCATAGTAGTGAGGTGGGATCTGCGTTCTCGGGTTGTGGTCCACGGACCATGCAAGGATAGAAGCCTTGGTCAATGGCTTCAGCTCGGCTCTTGGGTTGAAGGCCTCGATAGAGGATATCACCCCAAAGTCTCTTGATGGCATTCTTCTATGCATATTCCTTTGTCAGAAACTTGTACTTGAACCACTCCTCAGCCCAATAGCGTCGAATCCATTGGATTCGCGTCTTTCTCTTATGATAATTCTCTTCAGGATCTGTCTTGTATAGTTCTGCTAAGTCATCAGGCAGATACTTGGATGTTCCTTCTCAGCGCTGTCTGCCACCCTTCCTTGCTGATTTTTCTACAGCCATGAACTTCAAGCTGAAAGGCTTCAATACGTCCAAAGGCTTTAGAGATTTACACTTGTTGGTCAAGCAGGAACTGGCTTCAGGAGAATTTATATGATGTCTTGTAAGTATTACGCAAGCGGATGCGCAGACTATGAGAACCAAGGATTCTCCCACGGACATGCTGTCGATAGTGTTTTATGGTAATGCCGAGGTTAATTGCCTCACTTGGCGGTTTATTTGCTGATTCACCGCAGTTTTCGGCTGGCCACCTCAGCTGGTTCCTGAGCTCACAGTCTCCCTGCGATTCACTGACTACGACGTTTCAAGCCGTGGCTCACGGCCAACAACCGCCGAAGCTACTCGCGCGCTACTTAGCCTCGGCAGATGTCGGCTCACACAATGGCGGTCAGCAGCAAAGAGCTGGAGAGCCGCTGGGCCCTAAAGGGTGATTCTCGCCAAGGCTCTCCGAGACGGTGTTTTGCCGTGCAAGGAAGTAGCAGGTCAAACCGAGGAGTCCGAGTCCATGAATAATTCGCTCCCGGGTCATGGTTGTTTCCGGGTCAACCCCAGTTGAATAGGTCGGGGTTTTTGGTAATTGAAAAAACTGAACCAATATTACTAGTAGCTTCACGTACTAGTGCTAGTTGCTGACTTTGGCCAAAGCAATGATCACAAAACGAATCTCGACCTGAGAGTATTCAAGTACTTGATGTGTCACTTTATACGAACAGCCGCCACGGAGGTTTATTGCAGTAGTGTCGCTTTCATGAGAACAGTAGCATAATCAAAGTAATCCTACTCTGAACCGTAACAACAGATCTCTTTATTTAAACCACCTGGTTGATCCTGCTCATTACACGCCGTTGTTGATTGATTTTCACATGGCACACAGCGGATGCAGCACAATTTCTGCCAACCTCGGCGACAAGCAACTGTAGAAAAAAATTGATCTTAACTTCGGACTTCGACGGATCACGCTGTGTTCGGCGGCTCACAATAGAAACTCCAAACCGTGGAATTCGTTGGTTCTGCCCAAGACTATCTCCTGCCGCATTTTCTTTATCCGATCAATTGCAACCTTCTCGATCCCTGTGAGAGATCCCTCCAAAAACTCATCACCACCATGCGCGGGCCCCACGGTGGGCGCCAACTATCGTGGAATTAACACGTCAGATGTCCTAGTGTGAGGACTTAGTCACGAGGCCAACGCATCTATGTGGTAGTTTGAGAGGGGTTGAACGGAATCGAGAGACGCAGGGCAGATCAACAAGCAAGACAAGGGTTTAGACAGCTTCGGGCCCCGGGAAACATCATCCGGTAATAGCCCTACATGCTATTTGAGGCTAGGTCTCATTATGCTCATGAGGGAGTCGCCGTAAACCGGCTCTCCTCTAGTTGTGTCTAGCCCTAGATATTGTTTCTTGTTGCTTGTAGCTTGTCCTCTTTAGAGCCCCGCCTCCTTATATATGTTGAAGGGCGGTTTACATGTGGAGTCCTATTAGGATTAGGACTAGTCTATTCTAATACAAACCAGATACAAGTCCTCGGTCTTAACTCCTTGTAAAGGTAAATATTCTTTTCTCTTAAATCGCCCACCATTAAACGTGAACCGCCTTCGCCCCGGGCCTTGTCATCCGTCTGTCCCGCTTGCCGGATCACCAGTGAGTCATATCGACTGTGGGTTGCTCAGAACCGCTGTGTCGTATGGTCGCCAAGAATCTCGCCAAGTGTCGCTGGCTTCGATAAATCGCTAAGTCCGCCGGTTAACCTCCGCCGTTTACACTCGGGTATATCCCCGACACCTGTGATAGCATTAGAGATGCGAGGGAAGGGGAAGAGGTCATATGCATTCTCAGAAGATTTTGAAGATAAATCAGTTTGAAGACTGTCGGTGTCAAAACCGGCGGATCTCGGGTAGGGGTTCCCTAACCGCAGCGCCTAGGCGGATGGTAACAGGAGACAAGGGACACAATGTTTTACCCAGTGTTCGCCCTCTTGATGGAGGTAAAACCCACGCCCCGCTTGATTAATATTGATGATATGGGTAGTACAGAGTAGATCTACCACGAGATCAAGGAGGCTAAAACCCTAGAAGCTAGCCTATGGTATGATTGTTGTAATGTATGTTGTCCTATGGATTCAAAGCCCTCCGGCTTATATAGACACCGGAGAGGGCTAGGGTTACACAGTAGTCGGGTTACAATGGTAGGAGATCTACATATGCGTATCGCCAAGCTTGCCTTCCACGCCAAGGAAAGTACCTTCCTGACACGAGACGGAGTCTTCAATCTTCTATCTTCGTAGTCTTGGAGTCCGGCGGATAATGATAGTCCTATTGTCCGGACACCCCTAGTCCAGACTCCTCAAGAGTCTCGAACCAGCCTCTTCAATGGCGATAAGTCCGCGCATAATGTTCGGCATTGCGAGCGGGTTCCTCCTTGAATAATCCAGAGAAGATCATGAACACCAGATAGTGTCCGCTCGCAAAAATAATTTCCACATTCCACCGTGAGAGAGAATAACACATACACACCGACTAATCTGGCCGACGATATGCGGCGTGACATCACACCGCCACCAAGCCCTTGTTTGAATCGCTTTTTACTATTCCACCTCGGCTTAGCGAAGCGTTTCTTGGCACGCCTTGTCGGGCAGCAGATCATGTCCTCTATTCCGGATCCTCATCAATACGCGCGGGTAACCCAACCGCCCTGCCGCCACGCCTCTATCAAGGGGAATCCCAAACGGTCACGAGACGGCCCTTGGTATTTCTTCCCCTTATAAGAGGACCAAGGCCTGTCCTTGTTCTTAATCTCAGATCGAATCTTTCCTCCGCCCCAGCCCAACACCCAGAGCTTCAGTTCGAGCGCCTGATCCTCAACCATGTCCGCCCCCACCTCCAGGTCAGGTGCCTCCTCCGCCACGGAGGAGGACATATTGAAGTTGCGGAGGCCAAGCACTGCCCACGAGGTTTCAAGACAGTTGCCTGCCCCTGTGGCAGGTTGTAGGCCAGCCCCCGAGCCCGGCGACACGCTGCCAGATCTCACCTCTGCCGGGATTAGGCTTCCTACGGATCCTTCGTGAGAGGGCCTTATTCTACTACGGGCTGACTTCACGATTTGGCTCCGAGTCCATCCTCCATATCTCCGCATTCATTATCGCTCATGGCCTTCCTCCGCTATTCCCCACTTCGCCTATGGTCAAGACCTTCAAGGTGGAGCCAAGATGATCGGGGCGCTAATCGAGTGTGGCGGGCCACCATAAGCAAAAGTTCGATGCCCCGTGGGCCCGAGGGTTCTTCCAAGAGGAACTTGGACTGTGGCAGCAGGAGTGGTTCTACATCACCGCTTCCAAGGGGCAGCAGCATAAAAGCCGCCGCCTCATTCCGCTGGGACCTCCACGCCAACCGATGTCGTGGGTCAACCAAGGGCTCAACTGGGGCCGCCCGAGGACGTGCCTCACCGCAGGCCGGATTCGAGACCTCCAAGCGAGGGAGATCGACCTGATCAAGGTGATGCAGTTATGCTAATCGTGCATCTTCCGCTCGCAAACGCCGCCCTCTCCGCTCTATGGGAGTACAATCCGAGGGACCTCAGATTCTCCAACATTTTATGAGTGCCACCTCGGAGATGTACAGCTGTTCTTCGCAGTGGCGGTCCGACTCGCCGAGGACGCAGTTTGCCGCGACGCCTTGACACTGTGTAAATAGCTCTGAGTCCGGACATTCTATTTATATGCCTTTCTAAAGTTCGCCTCTCGACCTTTGTTCTATACAGAATGGGTGGCGCGATCAAGGCTGATAAGGTGTTCGCCCTCCCGAGACCGCACCGAGCCCGTGGCTGGTCGAATGTTGAGGCTGCGCCACGTAAGGGGGCGACGGGGAAATAGAGGAGCTAACACTACCAAAGGGGCGATCAAGAGGAGGAAACAAGAACCCTCCTTCAGAGGGAGAAGAGGACCGCCCAAGATCCGGAGGCCAAAGCCCTAAGCGGGAAGAAATCTCACGGGGGTCCGCGTCCGAGAGAATACGGGCAAGCAATCATCGCCGAAGGACCAGCCCTCCAACGAGCCGTGAGTATGAAAGAGGAAATTAATTAGTAAAGAAGTACCTTCATTTGTGCTTCTATGGGTAACCGAAATATTTATATCGCAGTTCGGATCTGCAGCCTTCTCAGATGAGTTCATCTTCGGGGGACCTTCTTCCGGAGATGATGGAGAGCGATGAGCCTCTGTCTGCAGCGCCGCCAGATGAGGCAGGAGAGCCCGAAGTGTCATCACGGAGAGCGTCCCCGAGTCCGGAGGGGCCAGAGAGTTCGGCACCCACCAGAGTCCAGCCGGAGAATCAAGAGTCTCTTGAGAGGGCGCCTATTTTAAGATCACCATGCTAATGCGTATGGTGATTGAAGGATTTCGTCTGCTGAAAGCGGATTATGAATGCCGCCATGGGCATGTCAAGGGATTTGAGGTATGCGAAAATGGCGCCCTTTTGTCTTTTAACAATTTTGCATATAAAAATGCGTCAGATAGATAGTAGCCTCGAGACTCAGAGGTTGTCGGAGACGACAGCGCATCGAGGATCGAAATCTAAAGTAATGAATTCGCTGCCCTATGCAGTGGCGGATGGTCCGGGGGCTAGCCGGACTAGTGATTTTGCCGAATTAACCCGACAACTTGACCTGGCAGATGAGGACATCGCACTTGTCAACAGGCGACTTGACGAATCGCAAGGCAAAATATTTCTCCGCAGCCGCTTTACTAGGGGGGCCAAAGCCCGCCCGATAAATTATATGCTGTTTATACAGCACGGTGCCGCTGTGCCGGAGAGTTTTCGGCCGCACTTGCTCTAGCTAAGGAGCAAGCCCGGCGAGTGACGCGCGCTATTCGAGGGCGCCGAGGAGTTGAAAGTCGAAAGGTCACCGCGATCGCGTAAGCAGGGCGGAGGTGGCCGAATTGGCCGCAAAAGTAAAGGATGCTACCGACGCAATGAGGCTCTTGAAAAGGAGCGCTTATCGGAGCGGAAGACCTGAAGAAGGCCACCGCCGGTCAAGGATGCCCGCCTCGCAATGCGAAGCTATGAAGGAGAGCTGCGCCAAAGCCGAGAAATCGCGCGGCAAGCCTTTTTCGATGCATCGCCGTTTATGGATTCAAAGTATGCTCAATTTGAGCAGCCGTGTAGTTCGGAGGATCCATATATGGACTTGGTTTGTGAGTGCGGCCGATGCCGCTACACTTCCGGAGCCGGGGATCACGAGACTAAGAGTTATATTGGTCTCAATTCCACAACCGGATCGCCCACTTTCGCCGACGGACCGTCACGTAATGGGCCGAACTAAACAGATTGTCCGGACCGCCATGATCGACATCGTGGCCCATGTCCGCCGTAGAGGTCCAAGGTGACGAGCTACTTTGGCTTACTACAGCACCTTTGGGCGGTGCCGCATATAAAGGAGATGAAGCGGTCGGCCTGCATAGAGGGCGCGCCATGGATGGCTCGCCCGTGAAGGCGTATTGTCCGGAGATGGACGCCACCGCTGTTGCTGCCAGGTTTGATGAAAACTGCCTCCGCCGAGCACTATTTCGGGAAGTTATGCGTGGCGCCAGGTAATAGAGTCGCAGCGTTCAAGAATGTAACGCTCAATTGAACGATTAGCTTGTAAATCAATGATTATGGTATAACCGCTTTTATACTTCAGCGCCCAAGTAGTAAAACTTCCTATGCGGCCGCTTACGATACTTGTGTATAACCCGAAAGATGCAGTTCGCCGCCTCGCACAAGGTGCCGGGTGTTTGCAAAATAGCGCCACACTTAATCCGACGCCTCGGTCCTCGTTATAAGGAGGTGGTAGCGAGCTAACGAGGCAATCCGACTATAATGCTTTATCTCTTTCACTTAGCCAATGGAGCCGAGGGTGGGCTACGAGATAGCCCTCGTGGCCCCGCACCTCTCCGAATTCGGGTGAAGTGCCCGACCGTAAACGGTCCTTCGAAAAGCGGGAATTCTAAACATTCCAATAGTCGATCAAGTGGTTGACCAATCTTCGCAGATCATGACAACCAGCCGCTTTCATCGAGGTGCTCGCCAACCGAATCGGGGCACAATCGTAGTAGTTCTCCGGTGCCGCTAGCCGATGATACGAACATAAGGCAGCAAAACACAGGAGCCGGGCAAACCCAACATTTGACCAAAGACATGATTCGAGCTGATTCATATAATGCCTAATCCGAGACAATCAACACTCCCTAAGGTGTTCGGTCTTTATAATAATAATAATGATGCCCTAAGCCCCTAGTGTCCGGCACGGCATAGTCTTCGACGCGCCGATGCCAAAGCTGCCAGTTCGCTTGGCTATAAGAAAAGCCAAGGAAAATAACAACAAGAGACAAAAAAAGGTTTACGCAGGTCTTAATCAAAAGAATCTCACAACGGGTCCTACCGCACGCCTCGCGGCCGGTTCTCGCGCATACCGCTATCCTCGACGGTATGCACATCGCTCATCTCAGAGAAACAGAGGAACGCTTAGTTTAAATACAATTTGTGCTGAAAATATGTAAAGTAAAAAATATAAATAATTAAAGCAGGGTTTGTATGAACTCGCGTTGGTTGGTTAGCGCGCAGCCCCTCAGTGAAGGGGTATGCGGCTAGGGAGCCCTAGCCCATCGACGCCGGATTCGTTTATCCGAGTCCGGGTCTTGAAATGACCAAGATCGAAATCATGCCACGCGGGCCGGGCATCTTGAGTGTAAGAGACGCAGAATGCGGTATAGCGTGAAGCGACAAAGCCTTACGCCCCAAGAGTGCTTGATATTCACTTTCAAATGGGACGGTGTGAAAATATTTTTCTCGCCGATAATTGTTCGGTGATCCAAACACGCACCTCTAGTAATATGGAGCCCGCACTTGGCGTAAGGGCTCGGCGCGCACTTCTCAAGGAGTGCGGCCGCGGTCGGATTTTTGCAGGGTTTATCCTCATCCTACGGACTGCTCGAATACAGCAGGTTTAAGTCGCTGCCTCCGGCCCATTAGGACACCGTGAATTGTAATCCGCCTATTATGGGATTCAATATCGGGAGTCCGCCCCGCATTTTAACGCTCGAGTAGTCCAAGTGGTCGAAGTGATTGGCTTTGATGTCCAATCCCTATTGTCTCCGCTGGTTGGACCGTATGAGCTTTTTTGGAAAGTGCCGCACTATTTTTCCGTGTTATCTCATGAAGTGAGTTTATCGCTTTAACCCTTGTGGGAAAGTCTTTGTTTTCCGTGCTCGCTGGTGGGTTTATCCTCTTCGCTGACGCGCCGATCCCTTTGTGTTCGCATTTAGTCGGCTGGATGTTTAAAACCCAACAATCCTCGTGGGTGTGATTTGCATTTCCGGGTACTGTGGATTTGACATATCCGACCTCAAAATCTTCTTCAAGTTTGACACCACACCGCTATCCTTAGGGCTGTGTTTTATTATTTGGCCGCGAGCTTTTAAACCGGGCTGACCGCCGCGCCTTTGGGCTTTTTCTTTATGCCGCGCTTTTTTTCTCAAGGCCGTGTTTTCCGCTTTCCATCTCTTATCTCGATGTACTTGGGTCAGCCGGTGCTGCATCTTGCTAACTAGTTGTCCTCGCCCGCACGTAAGCGGTCATGAGGCTTGTTAGTGCGACATTGTCCTCGGCTTTTCTTGACCGAGGTGCTCGGCAGCCATTTGTCTTGGACATTGTGCTTGAAAGCTGCTAAGGCTTCGTGTCCTGACAATGACTATTTGGTTCTTTTTGGTAAGGAACCTGTTCTGCACTTCCGCACCGACTCTCCGGTTGTTGAGTTATATGACTTAGATCATCTCAGATCCGAGGCCGGACATAAGTCCCTTGCAAATTTGTTTCAAACGCTGCCTTCGAGCTCTTCCCAACTTCCAACAAGATTTTCGGGAGGCTTTTAAGCCAATGACGGCTGGCCCTTTGAGCTTGAGTGGTAAATATTTTATGGCGTGAGATCGCCTCTCCGCCATGTGTATATGTAGTATATAATCTTCATCCGCATCTGTGGTCCTGTTGTTCCATCGAGGCCTCTATGTTGATGGGTTTAAATCCTGCTGGGAATTCATGGTCCAGACCTCATTGGTGAAGCATAGCGGTGTGCGGCGCCTCAGATTTGTGTGTGCTGTTATCATCGGACACTTGACGTGTTACCTTGCTTCTGGGGGTTTTCCTTTGGCCCATAAATGGACTGGCTGGGCCATCTACCCTTCCGAGTTCAAGGTGGATTTATGTGTGGCGCCGCTTATAATTTGGCATGTCCTCCGCCGCCTATCCAACCAGCAGCCCTTTTATTTTAGATCGGTGGAGGCTCTATGGCCTCCTCGTCAATTCCTAGAGTAGCTTGCGCTCGGTAGTTTCTTGATTGGTGGCCATTGCCGCATTTATCTCATGCGGTGTTGAGCACTTTGCTCCATCTCATTCGAGTGTGTCTTCCGCTGTTTTGAGCTTCCATTTTTCCTTCTTCAGCTTCTTGCAAGGTTAACGAAGTCTTTTCCAAAGGTTCTACTCTCCGCCACGCGTCGTGCATATGGTCGTCCGGACTGTTGTCTTCGCCGGCTTGATTGGTTATCTCGACTCATTATGTTCGGACGGTTGCTTATGTGCATGTTCGCTGTCCGATTGTGAGCCCCGCCAGATAGCGGCTCGCTGGGAGCGTTGTTGTCGCCGAGGCGGACTTAGCGCGCGCTTATGCCGCCTCTTTGGTCGCTTATCGGCGGGTTATCTTCGCCGTGGTCCGCTGGTCCTCGCTATCGCTCCCTTGGGGTGTCCACCATATATATGTCATGCGACAAGGTGGTCCCACAGGTCAGATAAGCTCGCTTTTTGTTTGTCTCCGCATCGCCGCTTATTCCGCCGATGTCTTCGAGTCGTAATTCAGCATGCTCGGCTAGATCATCGACAAGGCTACAAAGTGGGTGGTGGTGGATCTGAATTTCTTCGCCTTCCGAATTCCTCAACCATCCCGCCATAGTCCGCCAGACTCTCCCGATAACGAGAGATGTTTTAGTGAATTGTGATATCGCCCAAAGGCGTAGTATCGAAGATGCCCGCGCGGTGAATTCCATAACCGCGCCCAATCCGGATTGATTGGTAGGGCGGTGGTTCGAGTCCGCGAGGAGTCCGCGCCGAATCACGGGTTTCGCAGGGACAAGATCGTGTTCGCCCATCGCTGCAGGCGTATGTCAGCCCCCGGTGGCGCTTATCCACCATCCTCGACAGGGCGATCGCCCGCCAATGGCCGAAGCGATCCGGTGCGCTACCGAGCACCGCTCGCGGCGTAGCCAGATCATGCCCGCTGCCACAAGCAGGCGCTGCTATGGCTCGAGTCCGCCGAAGATCAGTCTCCACGGATATCGGCCGAAGTTTAAGCTTCCGACCGACTCAAGGCTAAGGGCGAGCTTTCGATCCGCTCCAGATGGCTAAGAGAATTGCCCGCAAAGGCGGCCGCCGAATATTTAAGATCTGTCCGGGGAGAAAAGTCTCGCCAGACAGCGTTGTTGGTTGAAGATGCCATCGCTTCATCGGTGACGACACAAAGGAACTCTCAATGAAAGCACCAATGTCGGTGTCAAACCGCGGATCTCGGTAGGGGGTCCCGAATCTGTGCGCCTAGGCGGATGGTAACAGGAGACAAGGGACACAATGTTTTACCCAGGTTCGCCCTCTCAATGGAGGTAAAACCTCACGCCCCGCTTGATTAATATTGATGATATGGGTAGTACAGAGTAGATCTACCACGAGATCAAGGAGGCTAAAACCCTAGAAGCTAGCCTATGGTATGATTGTTGTAATGTATGTTGTCCTATTTGACTAAAGCCCTCCGCTTATATAGACACCGGAGAGGTCTAGGGTTACACAGAGTCGGTTACAATGGTAGGAGATCTACATATCCAGACGCCAAGCTTGCCTTCCACGCCAAGGAAAGTACCTTCCTGACACGAGCCGAGTCTTCAATCTTCTATCTTCGTAGTCTTGGAGTCCAAGGATAATGATAGTCCGCTGTCCTGACACCCCTAGTCCAGACTCCTCAAAGACATTGACTATGATGGAAGACATTCACTTATATAGGTGAATTGGTTCCAGATTTGTACCCATCCGTGAATAAGTACAAGTGAGGAATCAAACTAGATAGGAAATCTAAGTGAATCGACTAGGCAGTATGAGATGTAGATAGAATAGATCTAATTTGAATGCATGTAAACTACTTTAGGTAAACAGGATGAATCTTGAAGATCAAAAAGGTGGTAAAAATAGAGTTATAATTACCGCACGAAGAACTGCTAGATGGGAAGAATAGGAGACCGAGCAGTTCAGCCCACCGTGCTTTAACTTGGCGACGGAGGACACCTACGGCGAAGGCGGAGAGGACGATGTCTCGGCCAAGCGTGAGGACGGCGCCGGAGAAGTCATGGCAGTTAAGCGCTTGCCGCCGGGCGTTGCCGCGAAAGCTAGCGGGCGCTTAGGGTTTTGACGGAGGTGGAGAGGTGGAAGAAGGATTTCTTTACCGCAGGGACAAGTATTTATAAGTAGTTGAGAGACACAGCTGCTAATTACTGGTGCCTCGGGCGGTTCATATTCGAGGGGTACGGAAAGCATGCAACACACTGTGGTTGTCCCATGTTCCCACGCCCGCCAGCATGTCGGAGAGTTGTTCAAGCCCGATTTCAACAATAAAGATAAACCATTTAAAACAGATTTAATATTTATCTCTTTGCCTTCTCACGACTAGGATGCAGAGAAGACATTCGACGCTTCAATAGAATGCATATGATTTGGACAGATAGAGTTTGAGATAGGAAGCATAGAGAGGTTAGGGTCCGATCACATTCACTTAGTTCAAAAGATCCAATCTTGAAGACATAGCTATAAGTGAATGTTGTAGAGGACAAAACACTAGTATATATCAGACAGCAATCAAATCATCATAGTGCAGAAAGTCATGAAGACAAATTGAAACTGAAGACAAACCAGATGCGAAGTCATTGCAATATAACGCCTTGAGTGAAACACTTCAAACAAAGAAGGTTGGTGGTATGCTATACAATCGTGATAGGAAGTATTAGACCCAGCATATGGCGCACAATTATCGTGGTGCTCAAGTCAAATTCCATGTTAATATATTCACACTCGTGAGTGTAAATCTTCATTGATTGAAGATATACATTACTTTGTGTGTTGCACATCTAAGTCATCAATATGCATAAGTGTTAGGATGTGTCCTCGATCACGGACATTAGAGGATTCCAAGATATTTAGCTCACACCGTAACTTGCAAAACCTTTTCTCATCCAAGGGCTTTGTGAAGATATCCGCCAGATGCTCTTCAAAGGTTGACGGAATGATATCGATATCTTCTTTATAACATGATCTCTCGAGAAAGTGATGACGAATCTCAATGTGCTTTGTCTTCGAGTGTTGGACCGATTGTTGGCTATTTTGATGGCACTTTCGTTGTCGCAGAAGAGAGGTACTTGTTTTAGGTTGATGCCATTATCCTTGAGAGTTTGCTTCATCCATAGAAGTCGAGCACAACAGATCCAAGAAGAATGTATTCAGATTCAGCAGCTTGAGAGTGATATACGCTTCGCTTCTTCAAGACCAACAGCATAAGTGATCGACCAAGAAAATGACATGTGCCTGATGTAGACTTACATCCACCTTGTCACCAAAGATAGTCAGATCCGAGAATCCAACCAAATCAAATTTTGAGCCCTTGGGATACAATAATCCGAGTGTTGGGGTGTAAGCCAAATATCAAGAATTCGCTTACAGCTAAGTGATGCGATTCCTTTGGTGCCGCTTGGAATCGAGCACACATGCAAACACTAAGCATAATATCTCGCCTAGATGCACATAAATAAAGCAAAGAACCAATCATGGAGTAGTATACCTTTTGATCAAACTCTTTACCATGGTCGCCGGGACCAAGATGGTGTTTGGTCGGCATTAGCGCCGTGTAGCCTTTGCGCCTTCCATTCCAAACTTCTTCGCATAATCTTTGAGGTATTTATTTGAGATATGAAGATGCCATTCCTTTGTCGATTTAATTTGAAGTCCAAGGAAGAACTTCAGCTCACCCATCATGGACATTTGATATTGCTCTTGCATCATGTACCCAAACTCATCACTATACTTCGGTTGGTGCATCCAAGATTATGTCATCCACATATATTTGGCACACAAATAGTTCATCATCATATGTCTTCGTGAAGAGAGTGGGATCGAGGGATCCAAGTTTGAAGCCTTTGCTCTTCGTGAAGTCTTTGATTGTATCATACCGTGCACGAGGGGCTTGATTGAGGCCATACAAAGTTGCTTTTGTTTAATTTGTACACCATATCGGATGTTTTGGATCTTCAAAGCCGTGGTTGTGCGACATATACTTTTCTTCAATCTTGCCATTGAGAAATGCACTCTTTACATCCATTTGATATAGCAAGATATTGTGATGATTAGCGAGGCTAGTAGTATGTGAATAGCTTCAAGTCTAGCAACAGGAGCAAATGTTTCATCAAGTCAATTTCTTCAACTTGAGTGTATCCTTGAGCCACAAGACGTGCTTTGTTTTCGATTTACTTGACCATGCTCATCTTGCTTGTTTCGATATATCCATTTTGTACCAATAATGTTATGCTTATGAGGATCAGTCGCTTGACAAGTTCCCAAACATTATTCAGCTTTGAACTGCTGAAGTTCTTCTTGCATGGCTTGAATCCATTCAGTTCCATAAAAGCTTCAAAGAACTTTCTTGGTTCTCGATATTGACACAAATGAAAAGTGCCCATGTGTTTGCTAGCTGTGTTGCTTTGATCGAGTGAGCGGACCAGTGCATTGATGCTGCTCAATTATCTTTTCTATTTGAACTTCATTTGCAACACGAGGATGAACAGACGAAGATTTTGCTCGCTAATCATTGTCATCATTTGGAGGATTGTCTTCGGTCCGAGTATTGTCTTCGTGTTGATTTGGTGCGAGATGACAAGTTCCTCTTCAGTTGTGCTTCAGAGGGCATGATTTCACCAGCCTCCCATTAGCTTGATTGCTTCGCTTGAAGGAGCTTCATCCAAGGTACTTGGCGTAATCTCTTTTGTGAACCATTGGTTTCATCAAATTTCACATCCACAGCTTCAACGATTTTGTATAGATAAAGGTTGAAGACTCAGAGAGTGTGAATCCTTTCCATAGCCAAGCATGAAGCCTTTGTGAGCCTTTGGTGCAAATTTTGACTTGTGATGGGGATCCTTTATCCAAAGATCTTGCTCCAAATACTCAAGTAATCGACGCTTGGCTTCTTGCCAAGAAGTAGCTCATATGATGTATTGTTCAAGCTTATGAATGTACACACTGTTGATGATGTGACATGCTATATCAATAGCTTCAGCCGTAACTTTCTTGGTGTCTTGTACTCATCTAGCATTGTTCGAGCCATCTCAATGAGGGTTCTGTTTTTGCGCCAACAATGTCGCTTTTGTTGAGGTGTGTATGGAGCAGAGAACTCATGAGTGATTCCCATTGTATCCAGACATACGATCAAGTCCAAGAGTTCTTGAATTCAAGGCCATTGTCACTCGATGTGCTTGTTCATCGCCGATTTATGGTTACCAAGACATCTTGCACTTCACCTTGTAAAGAATTATATGAACCCATGTGTATCTTGAGTAGTCATCAACAATGACGGCTTATAGAGACAGCAGTTGTTGTGAGGGTGGATTAGTGCGAGGTCCAAATAAGTCCATGTGTAACAGCTCAAGGGTTGAGATGTTGTCATGATTGTCTTCGATGGGTGCTTTGCCCTTGTCATCTTTCCAGCTTCACAGGCACCACACATATGATCCTTCTTGAACTTGACATCCTCAATGCCAATGACATGCTTCTTCCTGACGAGTGAGTGTAAGTTCCTCATGCCAAAGATGTCCCAAATTTTGATGCCAGAGCCAGATTCAAGCTTTTGTGAGAAGACAAACGGCAAGTCGTGGACCTGCCGAGAAATATACCATGTATAGATCATCTTTTCGATACCCTTCAAAGACTAGAGATTTGTCGATTCCATTAGTACAAGGCAACGGTATTTGCCAAATATCACAATCATGTTCAAGTCACAAAGCATTGAGATGCATATTGTTGAAACCAAGGATTCAACAAGCATCACTTTATCCATGTGTTGATCCTTTGAGATTGCAACTCTACCTAGACCAAATACCTTGTTGTTACCAAAGGTCAAGAAATGTAATGTGACTTTTGCTCTGATGGACGAAGGTTGAGTCCATGAGAAGACTTCATCACCAAATATATGATTTGTGCATCCACCGTCCATAATCCATTCTCAAGCTTTTGGTGATGTACCCTACAAAGACAGTTAGAGGATAGGCTTACAAGAGTGTTGTGAAGCATAAGCATTTGACACATATAGGACAATCACAATTATAACAAAGTTAGGACATAGTATGACCGATAAGAAATTCAGATGTGAAGCATATAGAATGACATTTCATCGTATGCCCTCAAGTGAGTTTTAGGTCCCCAAAGAATAGTATCGGATGCCATTGATTGTCGGGTCGAGACCTTTTTGCAAAAGAGAGTTAGTTCTTCTTGCCACCCACATCTTCGGGGGCTTAGAAGCAATGAGTCTAAGTGTAGCATCTCGAGAATTTTGGCTTTGGAGCCCTATCAAATAGCCTTGCAGAGATGAATGATACTATATGAATAAGGTAAAAGTTCTTAGTCCTATGAACATAGCGGTTCAAGATACACGCCATATTCATAAGTCTCGAGCATGATTTCGCAAAACATTGGCGCTAGAGTGACTCATATGAGTCTTGTATCTCGTATGAAGCCTTTGGGCCACATGAAGCTATTGGTCTAGGGTTTGTCTTCTTCCTTGGTGGTGTCATGACGATCGCCGTGTCAAACCGCGGATCTCGGTAGGGGGTCCCGAACTCGTGCGCCTAGGCGATGGCAATAGGAGACAAGGGACACGACAGCTTTTACCTGTGTTCGCCTCTCGATGGAGGTAAAACCCTACTCCTGCTTGATTGATATTGATGATATGGGTAGTACAAGAGTGGACCTACCACGAGATCAAGGAGGCTAAACCCTAGAAGCTAGCCTATGGTATGATTGTTGTAATGGTTATGTTGTCCTATGGATTCAAAACCCTCCGTTTATATAGACACCGGAGAGGGCTAGGTTACACGTAGTCTGTTACAATGGTAGGAGATCTACATATCCAGACGCCAAGCTTGCCTTCCACGCCAAGGAAAGTCCCATCCGACACGGACTAAGTCTTCAATCTTGTATCTTCATAGTCTTGGAGTCCGCCGACGATGATAGTCCGGTTGTCCGGACACCCCTAGTCCAGACTCCTCAAGAGCTCCCTCGAACCAGGCTTCAATGACGATGAGTCCGCGCGCGATATTGTTCGGCATTGCAAGGCGGGTTCTCCTCCAATAATTCATAGAAGATTGTGAACACCAGATAGTGTCCGCTCGCAAAATAAATTCCACATACCATCGTGAGAGAGAATATTATGTTCACAAGTTCAATCACGACATGTTTTGTGGCATGACGCCACACCACCACCAAGCCTTTATCGAATCGCTTTTATTATACCACCTCAACGCTATTAGCGGCGCGTTTCTTGGCACGCCTTGTCGGAAGGTAGATCGTGGTCCCCTTATTCCGTGATTCTCATCAATACGACGCAGTAACCCAACCGCGCCATTGATGGTGGCGCTTGGGAGATAAGCGAGTTTTACTAGCCGATGCGACGATAGTTTTCGTCCCGCCCATATATAAGGGATAAGGATCCACCCTTTTACCCACGCCTCTTCCTCCTTTGCTTATCCATCTCACGCACTCGAGCTCCAGCCACCAAGCCCGCGGCATCTCGCCTCGACCTTCTCCGACCATGTCCGGAGCGGAGGCAAATGGTGGCCTCCTTCTTTATGGAGGAGCACATCGCAAAATCAAGCAAGAAGGCCAGATACCTTTCCGGCGATATCACACCCGCCGCCTGACAAGGCTGCTCATCCCCACTCCTGTGCTGTTGGTGTCAAAATCGGCGGATCTCGGTAGGGGGTCCCGAATCAGGCCTAGGCGGATGGTAACAGGAGACAAGGGACACAATGTTTTACCCAGTGTTCGCCCTCTCGATGGAGGTAAAACCCTACGCCCCGCTTGATTAATATTGATGATATGGGTAGTACAGAGTAGATCTACCACGAGATCAAGGAGGCTAACACCCTAGAAGCTAGCCTATGGTATGATTGTTGTAATGTATGTTGTCCCACGGACTAAAGCCCTCCGGTTTATATAGACACCGGAGAGGGCTAGGGTTACACAGTAGTCGGTTACAATGGTAGGAGATCTACATATCCAGACGCCAAGCTTGCCTTCCACGCCAAGGAAAGTACCTTCCTACACGAGCCGAGTCTTCAATCTTCTATCTTCGTAGTCTTGGAGTCTCGGCGATAATGATAGTCCGCTGTCCGACACCCCTAGTCCAGACTCCTCAAGAGTCTCTAACCAGCCTTCAATGGCGATAAGTCCGCGGTATAATGTTCGCATTGCAGGTGGGTTCCTCCCTTGAATAATCCAGAGAAGATCATGAACACCAGTGATAGTGTCCGCTCGCAAAATAATTTCACATTCCACCGTAGAGAGAATAAAACATATACATCGACTCAATCTGCCGACGATTATGCGGCGGACATCACACCGCTACCAAGCCCTTGTTTGAATCGCTTACTATTCCACATCAGCGCCATGCTAAGCGGTTTTTGGCACGCCTTGTCGGCAGAGATCGTGGTCCCTATTCCGGATCCTCATCAATACGCAAGCGGTAACCCAACTGCCTCTGCCGCCACGCCTCTATCAAGGGGAATCCCAAACGGTCACGGAGACGGCCAATTGGTATTTCTTCCCTTATAAGAGGACCAAGGCCTGTCCTTGTTCTTTAATCTCGATCGAATCTTCCTCCGCCCCCCGCCCAACACCCGTGAGCTTCAGTGTTCGAGCGCCTCGATCCTCAACCATGTCCGGCCCGACCTCCAGGTCAGGGTGCCCTCCTCCGCCACGGAGGAGGACATATTGAAGGCGTGGAGGCCAAGCACCGCCCACGAGGTTTCAAGACAGGTTGCCCGCCCTGTGGCAGGCCGTGCCATCCCCGAGCCCGCAATACGCTGCCAGATCTCACCGCCGGGATTAGGCTTCCCGACGGATCCCTTCGTGAGAGGGCTCTCGCTCTACTACGGGCTGGACTTTCACCACTTGGCCCGAGTCCATCCTCCATATCTCCGCATTCATTATCGTCATGAAGCCTTCCTCCGCCATTCCCCACTTCGCCTATGGTCAAGACCTCAAGGTGGAGCCAAAGATGATCGGGGCGCTGCGGAGTGTGGCGGGCGACTATAAGCAAAGGTCGATGCCCCTGCGGGCCCGAGGGTTCCTTCCAAGAGGAACTTGACTCGCAACAGGAGTGGTTCTACATCATCGCTTCCAAGGGGCAGCAGACAAAAGCCGCCTCATTCCGCCGGGACCTCCACGCCAATGGATGTCGGGTCAACCAAGGCTCAACTGGGGCCGCCCGAGGACGTGCCTCACCGCAGGCCGGATTCGAGACCTCCAAGCGAGGGAGATCGACCTGATCAAGGTGATGCAAAGTTATGCTAATCGTGCATCTTCCGCTTCGCAAACGCCGGGCCCTTCCGCTCATGAGAGTGCAACCGAGGGACCTCAGATTCTCCAACATTTTATGGGTGCATCACCCTGGAGATGTATGTGCTGTTCTTCGACCGCAGTGGCGGTCCGACCGCCGAGGACGCAGCCTAAGCCGCGACGCCCGGACACTGTAAATAGCTCGTAGTCCGACATTCTATTTATATGCCTTTCTAAAGTTCGCCTCCTCGACCCTTTGTTCTTACAGAATGGGTGGCGCGATCAAGGCTGATAAGGTGTTCTGCCCTCCCAGACCGTGACCGAGCCCGTGGCTGGTCAATGTTGGAGGCTGCGCCACGTATAAGGGCGACGGGGAAATAGAGGAGTTAACACTTCGCCCAAAGGGGCATCAAGAGGAGGAAACCAAGAACCCTCCTTCAGAGGGAGAAGAGGACCGCCTCAAGATCCGGAGGCCAAAGCCCTGCTGCGGGAAGAAATCTCACTGGGGTCCGGCGTCCGAGAGAATACGGACGCGCAATCATCGCCAAGGACCAGCCTCCAACGAGCCGTGAGTATGAAAGAGGAAATTAATTAGTAAAGAAGTACCTTCATTTGTGCTTCAGGTAATCAAATATTTATATCGCAGTTCGATCTGCAGCCTTCTCGATGAGTTCATCTTCGGGGACCTTCTTCCGAGATGATGGAGAGCGATGAGCCTCCGCCTCAGCGCTTCCAGATGAGGCAAAGGAGCCCAAGTGTCGCCACGAGGGCGCCCCGAGTCCGGAGGGGCCAGAGTGTTCGCACCCACCGTAGTCCGCCGAGAATCAAGAGTCTGCTTGAGAGGGCGCCCATTTCGTAAGATCACCGTATAGCAATGCGTATGGTGATTGGAAGGATTTCGTCCGCGAAAGTGGATTATGAATGCCGCCATGGGCTTGTCAAGGGATTTGAGGTATGCTAAAATGGCGCACCTTTGTCTTTAACAATTTTGCATATAAAAATGCGCCAGATAGATAGTAGCCCCGAGACTCAAGAGGTTGTCGGAGACGACAGCAGCATCGAGGATCAAATCTAAAGTAATGAATGTCGCTGCTCCTATGCAGGGCGGATGGTCCGGGCTAGCCGACTAGTGATTTTGCTTAACTAACCCGCAACTTGACCGCAGATGAGGACATCACACTTGTCAACAAAGCGACTTGATTTAATCACAAGGTAAAATATTCCGCAGCCGCTTTACTAGGGGGGGTCAAAGCCCGCCCGATAAATTATATGTTGTTTATACAGCACGTGCTGCTGTGGAGATTTTTCGGCCGCACTTGTTTCTAGCTAAGGAGCAAGCCCGAAGGAGTGACGCGCTCCTCGAGGGCGGCCGAGGAGTTGAAAGTCGAAAAGGCTGCGACCGCGAAGTAGGGCGGAGGTGGCCGAATTGGCCGCAAAGTAAAGGATGCTACCGACCGCAATGAGGCTTTGAAAAGGAGCGCTTATCGGAGCGGGAAGACCAAGAAGGCCACCGCCGGTTAAGGATGCCCGCCCGCAATGCGGGCTATGAAGGAGGAGCTGCGCCAGCCGAGAAATCGCGGCCGGCAAGCCTTTTCGATGCGCGCCGCCGTTTATGGATTCAAAGTATGCTCAATTTGAGCGGTCAGGAGTTCGGAGGATCCAGATATGGACTTGGCTGCGAAAAGGGCTGATGTCGCAAGCACTTCCGGAGCTGGGGATCACGAGACGAAAGAGTTATATTGGTCTCAATTCCACAACCGGATCGCCCACTTCCGCGACGGACCGTTGGCCGAATGGGCCGAATCTAAAAGATTGTCCGGACTGGCCATGATCGACATCATGGCCTATGTCCGCCGTAGAGGTCCAAGGCGACGAGCTACTTTGGCTTACTACAGCAATTTTGGGCGGTGCCGCATATAAAGGATATGAAGCGGTCGGCTCGCATAGAGGGCGCATGATGGCTCTCGCCCGTGAAGGCGATTGTCCGGAGATGGACGCCACCGCTGTTGCGCCAGTGGTTTGATGAAAACCGCCCTCGCCGAGCACTATTTCGGGAAGCGTGGCGCCAGGTAATAGAGTCGCAGCTTCGAAGAATGTAACGCTCAATTGAACGCATTAGCTCAGAATCAATGATTATGGTATAACCGCTTTTATACTTGTGCGCCCAAGTAGTAAAACTTCATGTGCGGCCCTTTACGATACTTGTGTATAACCCGAAGATGCGCTTCGCTTCAGCCCTCGCACAAGGTGCCGGGTGTTCGCAAAATAGCTGCCACACTTAATCCGACGCCTCGGTCCTGTTATAAGGAGGTGGTAGCGAGCTTAATGAGGCAATCCGGACTATAATGCTTTATCTCTTTCACTTAGCCAATGGAGCTCGAGGGTGAGGCTACGAGATAGCCCTCGTGGCCCCGCACCTCCGAATTCAGGGTGCGAAGTGCCCGACCGAAACGGTCCTTCACAAAGGGAATTCTAAACATTCCACGACGAGTGGTCGACTAGCCTCTCGCAGATCATGACAAATAAGCCGCTTTCATCGAGGTGCTCGCCAAATTAACCGGGGCACAATCGCAGAGTTCTCCGTGCCGATTAGCCGATGATACGTAACGAAGGCAGCAAAACACGTGAGCCGGGCAAACCCAACATTTGACCAAAGACATGATTCGAGCTGATTCATATAATGCCTAACTCGAGACGCCAAACACTTTAAGGTGTTCGGGTCTTTATAATAATGGGCCGTAATGATTCCCTAAGCCCCTAGTGTCCGCACGCATAGTCTTCGACGCGCCGATGCTAAAGCTTGCCAGTTCGCTATTATAAGAAAAGCCAAGGGAAAATAACAACAAGAGACAAGAAAAAGGTTTACGCAGGTCTTAATCAAAAGAATCTCACAACGGGTCCTTACTACACGCCTACGCCAGGTTCTCGCGGCGCCGTTATCCTGGACGGGTATGCACATCGCTCACCTGTAGAAACAGAGGAACGTTTAGTTTAAATACAATTTGTGCAGAAAATATGTAAAGTAAAAAATATAAACAATTAAAGCAGGGTTTGTATGAACCCGCGGTTGGTTGTGCGCGCAGCCCCCTGTGAAGGGGTATGCGGCTAGGGAGCCCCTAGCCTACTGACGCCGGATTCGTCTATCCGAGTCCGGGGTCTTGAAATGACCAAGATCAAAATGATGCCACGCGACCGCATCTTGAGTGTAAGAGACGCTGAATGCGGTATAGCGCTGAAGCGATTAAAGCCTTACGCCCCAAGAGTGCTTGATATTCACTTTCAAATGGGACGGTGAAAATTAATTTTTCTCGCCGATAATTGTTCGTGATCCCAACACCACCTTCTAGTAATATGGAGCCTGTGCACTTGGCGAAGGGCTCGGGCGCATTCTCTCAAGGAGTGCGGCCGTGTCGGATTTTGGCAGGGTTTATCCTCATCCTATGGACTGTTCTCGAATACAAGCAGTTTAAGTTGTCGCCTCCGCCCATTAGGACACCGTGAATTGTAATCCGCCTATTATGGGATTCAATATCGGGAGTCCGCCCCGCATTTCAACGCTTCGAATAGTCCAGTGGTCGAAAGTGATTGGCTTTGATGTCCAATCTCTATTGTTCGCTGGTTGGACCGCAAGGAGCTCTTTTTGGAAAGTGCCGCACTATTTTTCCGTGGTTATCTCATGAAGTGAGTTTATCGCTTTAACCCCTTGTGGGAAAGTCTTTTGTTTTCCGGTGCTCGCTGGTGGGTTTATCCTCTTCGCTGACGCGCCGAGCCCCTTTGTGTTCGCATTTAGTCGGCCGGACTATTTAAAACCCAACAACCTCGTGGGTGTGATTTGCAGTTCCCTGGGTACCGTGGATTTGACATATCCGACCCAAAATCTTCTTCAAGTTTGACAATTCCACCGCCATCCTTTAGGGGCTGGTTTTATTATTTGGCCGCGAGCTTTTAAATCCGCGCTGACCGCCGTGTTTTTGGCTTTTCTTTATGCCGGGCGCTTGCTTTTTCTCGCTACTGTTTTTCCGCTTTCCATCTCTTATCTCGATGTACTTGGGTCGCTGGTGTTGATCTTGCTAACTAGCTGTCCTCGCCGCACGTATGCGGCTCATGAGGCTTGTTAGTGCGGACATTGTCCTCGGCTTTTCTTGACCGAGGTGCTCGGCGAGCCATTCGCCTTGACATTGTGCTTGAAAGTTGCTAAGGCTTCACAGTCCGGACAATGACTATTTGGTTCTTTTTGGTAAGGAACCTGCTCCTGCACTTCCGCTACGACTCTCCCGGCTGTTGAGTTATATGACTTAGATCATCTCAAGATCCTGGAGGCCTGACATAAGTCCTTCAAAATTTGTTTCAAACGCTGCCTTCTAATTCTCTTCCCAACTTCCAACAAGATTTTCGGGAGGCTTTTAAGCCAATGACGGCTGGCCTTTGAGCTTGAGTGGTAAATATTTTATGGCGGAGATCGCCTCTCCGCCATGTGTATATGTAGTATATAATATTCTATCCGCATCTGTGGTCTCTGTTGTTCCATCAGAGGCCTCTATGTTGATGGGTTTAAACTCTGGGAATTATGGTCCAAAGACTCATCGGTGAAGCATAGCGGTGTGCGGCGCCTCAGATTTGTGTGTGTGCTGCTATCATCGGACACTTGACGTGTTACCTTGCTTCTTGGGGCCTTTCTCCTTGGCCCATAAATGGACTGGCCGGGCCATCTACCCTTTCGAGTTCAAGGTGGATTTATGTGTGGCGCTTTCATAATTTGGCCTGCCCTCCGCCGCCTATCCAACCAGCAGCCCTTTATTTTTAGACGGTGGAGGCTCTATGGCCTCCTCGTCAATTCCTAGAGTAGCTTGCGCTGGGTAGCTTCTTGATTGCGGCCATTGCCGCATTTATTCCGGCGGTGTTGAGCACTTTGCTCCATCTCATTCTGAGTGTGTCTTCCGCTGTTTTGAGCTTCCGCTTTTCCTTCTTCGTGCTTCTTGCGCAGGCCGACGAAGTCTTTTCCGGTTGTTCTACTCCGCGACGTGTCGCATATGGTCGTCCGGACCGTTGTCTTCGCCGGCTTGGATTGGTTATCCGACTCATCATGTTCGGATGGTTGCTTATGTGCATGTTCGTCGTCGACAGAGCCCCGCCAGATAGCGGGCTCATTGGGAGCTTGTTGTCGCCGAGGCGGGACTTAGCGCGCGCTATATCGCCGCTTGGTCGCTTATCGGCGGGTTATCTTCGCCGTGGTCCATTGGTCCTCGTTATCGCTCCCTTTGGGGTGTCCACCATATATATGTCATGCGACAAGGTGGTCCTGTTGTCAGATAAGCTCGTTTGTTCGCTCCCGCATCGCCGCCTATTTCGCCGATGTCTTCGAGTCGTAATTCAGCATGCCGGTTAGATCATCGACAAGGGCTACAAAGTGGGTGGTGGGTGGATCTGAATTCTTCGCCTTCCGAATCCTCAACCATCCTCGCCATAGTCCGCCAGACTCTCCCGATAACGAGAGATGTTTTAGTGACTCAAGATATCGCCCAAAGGCGTAGCATCGAAGATGCCCGCGCAGGAATTCCATAACCGCGCCAATCCGGATTGATTGGTAGGGCGGAGGTTCGAGTCCGGCGAGGAGTCCGCGCCGGAATCACGGGTTTCGCAGGGACAAGATCGTGTTCGCCCATCGCTGCAGGCGTTGAAGCCCCGGTGGCGCCTATCCACCGCCCTCGATGTGGGCGATCGGCTCGGGCTAATGGCCAAGCGATCCGGTGCGCCTACCAGAGCACCGCTCGTGGCGAGCTAGATCATGCCCGCCGCCACAAAGGCGCGCGCTGCCGGTCAGGCTCGAGTCCGTCAAGATCAGGTCTCCGCGATATCGCCGTGAAGTTTAAGCTTTCCGACCGACTCGACGGCCAGGCGAAGCCGATCCGCTTCCAGATGGCCAAGAGAATTGCCCGCAGCGGCGAAGACGCCGAATACGTAAGATCTGTCCGGGAGAAAAGTCTCGCCAGACAGCGTTGTTGGTTGAAGATGCCATCGTTTATCGGTGACGACATAGAGGAACTCTCAATGAAAGCACCAATGTCGGTGTCAAACCGCGGATCTCGGTAGGGGGTCCCGAATCGCGCCTAGGCGGATGGTAACAGGAGACAAGGACACAATGTTTTACCTGTGTTCGGCCCTCTCGATGGAGGTAACCCTACGCCCCGCTTGATTAATATTGATGATATGGGTAGTACAGAGTAGATCTACCACGAGATCAAGGAGGCTAAAACCCTAGAAGCTAGCCTATGGTATGATTGTTGTAATGTATGTCGTCTCATTTGGACTAAAGCCCTCCGGTTTATATAGACACCGGAGAGGGCTAGGGTTACACAGAGTCGGTTACAATGGTAGGAGATCTACATATCCAGACGCTGCTTGCCTTCCACGCCAAGGAAAGTACCTTCCGACACGAGCCGAGTCTTCAATCTTCTATCTTCGTAGTCTTGGAGTCCGCGGATAATGATAGTCCGCTGTCCGACACCCCTAGTCCAGACTCCTCATGGCCCCATGAGAGGGTCAGATTCTTCCCACTTCCTCCGCGACTGGGCTTCCTGCTGCATCCCTTGTCCGGGGCTCATGTACTATTACGGCTCGATTTCCACGATCCGCGCCAAACTTCATTCTCAACATCACGGCGCTTATCGTCAGGTGCGAGGCCTTCCTTCAGATCCAGCCCCACTTCGCTTGGGCTCAAGACCTTCAACGCTGCCGGGTAGTGAAGGCGCCCAAGCGAGTGCGGAGGCGCCATGCCGGGCAAGATGCCCAACGCTATCCGCTCAAGGCCTTCGTGGAGTCCGCTGCTGGGATGGCAATCGGGTGGTTCTATATCACCGAGCCGCGACCCAAAATGGGCGGCGGCCCCGAAGTTTAGATCTGTATCCCGATGCAGCCACCTCCGGAAAGAGAAGGCTTGCTATGGGGCAGTCCGGACGAGCCGACAGACTCCAGCCCCGCTCTGCACTCGTGAACAAGAAGCTCAGCTTGTCAATGTAATCCAGTCATGCTCATCCGCCGGATTCTCCCCGCCAACAACGGGCCTTCAACCTGTGGAGTTCGATCCGCGCAAGACCGACTCGAGCGGCTCTTCGACACGACGACGGTTGCCGCCCCGAGGGTGCTGTTCAAGGGCGGAGAAGTTTCGCCCGCTGGCGGAAGATCGCGATTCAGCACCCAAGGTCCGCCGAGGTAAGCTTCATATCCTCTATGGGACAGCTTGTTTTTTCATAGTTTGACTTCACGGGGATCTAAAACTCCCAATGCCTTTGACAGATCTGGCAGAGGACGCCCGGACAGTAGACTGTCCGGCCCTTCCTCAAGACTCCAGCGGATGCCCGCTAATCGGGTTGCTGGTCCCGCACTCTATGTGGTGCCGAGAAGAAGGCTAAGAAGAAGCCACGGAACTCAAAAGTTCCCGGCGCTAGGTGATATCGACTCATCGTCCGATGGCTCGAGGCGACTCTCTCCCAAGACGCAGGAGGAGAAAGAGGACTTTCCTAGAGGAAGGAGAGAGGAAGAGGAAGGCTTCCCAACCGGGAGGCCAAGGGTCCAAGAGGGAAGGACTATTCCCCGGACAGCTCGCCAACGCCAACGCTGGCGACGCCAAGAGTGGCCCTCCAGGCCAGCCTCCGCCGATCGTAAGTATCCGGATTCTCGGCGATTTATAATTTCTTTTGTGTCACATAGTGTCCTTCAATGCCGCACACCGCCCGCAGTCCGCCGATGATGATCTCCCGCTTTGTCGAAGCGGATCGCTGGCTCCGCCGGATGTAGATTCCATCCCGACCGCCTCCACCTCGCGACGCCGAGGACGCCGAGGTGGGATCCCGGAAGGACCCATCAGAGGAGGCTCCGAGGTGCCACAAGGCAGCCTCCCGACTTTGCGCCGACTCACGCCGAACCCACAAGGGTTCCGAGTCCGCAAAGCGCCCTTCGCAAGAAGGGCAAGACCGCGACACCGGTGGCCTCCGGCCCAATCGGAGGCGCCGGACAACTTGTTGGAGGCGCCAAAGGCGCTCTATCGAGGAAGAACACCGCACTATCATGAGTGCGGTGATTCGTAAGGTTCACCGGCCAAGAGCGGGCCGATCAAGCCTCGCAGAGCCTTCTAACAAAGCTTTGAGGTAAGAAGTTAAAAATATGTAATGTAATACCGCATAGACAAGAGTCCTCGATGCTCGGTTCGGTGTTCGGAAAGAAAACCGGATTGAGGATCTAAAAAAGATATACGCAGGAATGCTAAAAATTGTGTCAATATGGGTTTGCAGTGCTTGTAGGATCGAAGTATGTCTAGAGGGGGGTGATTAGACTACTTGACAACTTAAAATTTTGCCTTTTGATTGGAGTAGTTTTTAGCAAGTTCACAATGATAACCAAGTCAAGTATCACCCTACACATGCAATTCTAGAGTTGTGGCAGCGGAAAGTAAATTGCACGATAGTAAATGAGAGGTGGAGAAGAGCAAACGCAATGGAGACACGGAGATTTTTCTCGTGGTTCCGAGTAGGTGGTGCTATCGCCAATCCACGCTGATGGAGACTTCAACCCACGGAGGGTAACGGCCATGAGTCCACGGAGGGCTCCACCCACGAAGGGTCCACGAAGAAGCAACCTTGTCTATGCCATCATGGCTTACGCCCACGGAGGACTAGCCTTACTCGTAGATCTTCACGAAGTAGGCGATCTCCTTGCCCTTACAAACTCCTTGGTTCAACTCCACATCATGACGGAGGCTCCCAAGTGACACCTAACCAATCTAGGAGGCACCACCTCCAAAAGGTAATAGATGGTGTTGGTGATGATGAACTCCTTGCTCTTGTGCTTCAAATGATATCTCCCCAACACTCAACTCTCCTCACCGATTTGGCTGTGGTGGAGGAAGGATTGAGTGGAAAGCAACTTGGGAAGGCTAGAAATCAAGTTTCATATGGTGGGAGGGAGCAACTTGATCTCAACACAAGGGTAGGTAGTTTTCTCGTAAATGTAAGGTAGGAGTGGTAGTTCTTTCGATGGCTCTTCCACTAATGAAGAGGAGGTGGAGGGTATTTATAGCCTCCACACAAAATCCAACTGCTACACACATTTGACCAATCTCGGCCGAATCGGTTGACAACTCGGTGAGACCGAAAGTTCAAATCTTAGAACGTTGGGATTTTCGTGGGACCGAAAATACAATCTCTGCTAGTCCGATTCTTCCAAAGTCTAGGGTTTGCCAATCTCGTGGGACCGATTTTCTCATCTCGGTGACACCGATTTGAGTACGTATGTTACGTGCTTGGCAACACCAATTTCGAATGACCGAGTTTGGAATCGGAAAATCCGAGATTCTTAGGGTTTGGGTATATGGTCGAGGTGGTTCATCTCGTGTGACTGAGTTTGGAATCGGTGGGACCGAGATTACTTATGAGTTTATGTTGGAATGAAAGATTGCTGATAGTTTGAGAGATAAATCACTAAGCACTTAGAGCAACCAGATCATCATCATAACCTCATCCCTTTAATAGTATTGGCTTTCCTATGGACTCAATGTGATCTTGGATCACTAAACCAAAAATGGAGTCTTGAGCTTTTGCCAATGTTTTCCTTAGCATTTTGAGGGGTCCACATCATCACCATTGCCATACCCATATCAATCGAACTTTCTCAAATATTCTCAAGAAATGATTAGTTCAATGATATATATGTTGTTATTAATTACCAAAACCACCGGGATTAGTTGCACTTTCAATCTCCCTTTTGGTAATTGATGACAACATATAGATCAAAGCTTCGACAAATGATATAATCAATGAATAACATCGTCGCTTTGAGAAGTATGTGATAAGCAAGAGCTCCCCTAAATTTGTGCATTATTTAAGATTTATGCTTGAATGCAAATGCACAATCGATTAGGATCATGGGTTACTCTTCCATGTCACATACATCTTGGTGGAGCGCACAAAATGATAAGAATGAATAGCATGCACCCAATCACCAAGACATGAGTAAATGATCATACAAGATATGAATGGAATATGATAAGCATCAAGCACACATTAAGCACAAGATGATCAAGCACTCATCAAGATAGAGCAAACGAGTATCAAACACACGAAGTATCTCAAAGAACTCAAAAGTATCTCAAGGAAAACCGCAAACGAAAGAGCAAAACGAGCACTCTCTCTCGAAGCCCTATGATCTATACACTTTTCCCTTTGGCAACAAGTTACCAAAAGTTCGAAGGTATAGAGCTAATCGCCACTGGGACTCGGCTGGCAGCCCTGCTCAAGGCCGATGGAGTGGAGATAGCTGCATCTCGCAAAGCTTCACCAAGTCTGTGGAGCCGGAGGAGGATACTGAGCTGGTGCTGAACCGACGGAGCTGTAGGAGGTGCCGATGTAGTAGCCTCGGGTCCGACATCGAATAGCAATGATCTGGCTTTAGGGCACCGGAGCAGCTGCTCATAGTCATCCCGACCATATCACCTTCCATCTCTCTCATGAGTTCTCGCTTTCTCCTCTTAGCTTCCTCGATGTCCGCCTCAAGCTTGTTGACGGTGACCTGCACTTCACCACCTTTAACGCCCGAGCATGGAACTTATCCTCAACTATCCTCTCAAGGCTCTCCCGAGATCGCACTATGCTGGCCAAAGCGAGCTCAATTCTCTCGAGTGGCTTCAAGAAGTTGTTCTCAACGCCTTGGGCTTTGCCGCCGCCTTCTCAGCTTTTGCTTGTTTGGCAGCTTCAGACTTAGCATGTCCTTCTACAGATGTGGGAGCATCCTCACCATCACAATCTCATTATCCTCATGTTCAGCTGCAAAGGGCAAGTGGGGTCTATCCAATGTAGGTGTCCGTACAAACTTGGCATTAATGAGCATCCAATATGCGAGCAAACCCACACGACCTTCTTCTCGTCTGCCGCTGTCCTCTTGATAGTCTCAACTATCGTGTCCATCACCTTAAAAGGTGTCTTCTCGATCTAGAATGTGCAGCATGTTGATAGAGTACCTCTTATCATGCGGTGGTCCTCGACTTAGGCATCAAAGTATGCCTCGTAATGGTGTTGGTGGTTGGGAGACCTGCCTCAAGATAGTAGACCAACCAAGCTTCCATATCTCTACATCCTTCTCTTTACCTCATTGTACATGTTCTTCATCGACTCGTGATTTTTCTTCGAATGCCATAGACATCAATGTCATCATCCCTTGATACAGTGCATTCAACAATGCTCCATTCTTCAACAGAGAATGGAATCTCGCCTTCCGTCATCCATACAATCCGCCATCCGATAGAAGTGTGTGGCATAGAACCGCATGATCATCTCATCGCTCCAAGTCACAATTTCGACCAACGAACTCGCAATCCCACAAGCAAAGGAAGCTTTCATGCACATGTGGGAAGAAGTCTCGTGTTTTCATCGCCGATGTAATCCCACCATATATCCGTGTCAAGAATAATTGGCTTCTTATCCATGAGCACTGCCTCATAAAAGTCTTGTTGCTTTCTTGTGTGGAATCTTGGGTCAATCGTCGTTTTCTCCCGTGGCATATGGATCAACTTGCCTCCATAGCCCGAGACCTTTATCCTTTCTCTCCTTCATATTTTCAGCTCGAGGATGAGCATCATTATGAACTCGCAATTTCTCGCCGAGCTTGAGCAAAACATGAGCCTCATCATCTGATTCTCAGTGGCACATTGTCCTTCTTCTTCTCTCAAGGTGTATGTTCTCACAGCCTTCTTGGGCTTGGCAGCTGGTTTGGCTTGGGCTGCCTTTGTTGGAGCTGATTGCTTAGCTTTTGTGGGTGCTCCTCCTCGATGGCATCACCCATCAACTTCGCTTCGAGGAGGCTGAGGTGCTTCTCATCGTAATCATCATCATCGCCTTCTTCATGAACTTTCCTCTTCCTCTTGGAAGTCTTCTTGATCTTGCTGGAGGTTTCTTCCATGCTGAGCTTCGGCAACAGAGGATTTTGTCACTTTGCTTGTGCCTTTTTTGATTGTTGCTCTTGATAGCCCTTTTGGCAACCACTTGCCTTTTTGGCTTAGAAGTTATTTCCTCATCTCGCAACAAAATCTGAATCTTCCTCATCGAATTCCTCTTCCTCCTGCCCCGTAGCAGCCGCAGCAGTCCACTTGGAGTGCTTTTCTCCATCATCCAAAAGCTGCTTGCTTCGACTTGTAGCCGCCTCGAATCTCAACCGCATCTCGCACTGCTCGACCGCTACTTCCATCGTATATGACCGACAACCCGTGAATAGAATAGGTATAGGCGTAATAGAAGAGTTATCACAAACCGCAGAGGATTTTGCAAAAGAATGAGTTCAAACTTTAGTTTTAGGTTTTCACAGTATACATGTCGGTCCGACCGAAGTCTATAAATTCGTGAAACCAAGTGTCTAAACAGACCACATACACCACTTTCGTTGACCGAAATGGGTTTCGGCCCAGCCGAGACTACTAGGGTTTCACTGAATCTTCACTGGTCTTACCGATTGCACAACTCGGTTTCACCGAAAAGTGCAAAGGCAATGACCAGAGGCCAAATCGGTCATCCGAAATGCGAATCGGTCACACCGAGATGTGTTCGCGGAAACCTAACCCTAAAATTTTCACCGAATTTTGTTCTATGATCTAAACGATCGGATAGGAGATCTCAATCTTGGCAAGAAACATGGCAACACCTAACGTGCATTGAATCAGCGGTTGAGCACGAGAGGATGAAACTCACCCAATGCGGTGGAGCTTACCACGGCGGCAACGGCGCTGATGAGAAGGACCGCTGACGGCGATGGAGACCACAAGAGGGCGCATAAAGCGACGGCGGAGACGATCCGAGACCAAGGCGACGGCAGCTAAGGGTTTGAGGGCTAAGCGCTGAAGAAGTAATCAACGCGCTCTGCCCTCGAGTATATATATACCTTCGTTGTCGGTGGGACCGAAGTTTGAAAACTCGGTGGGACCGAGATGGTTAATCGCGCAGTATACACATTTCGTCACGCCGAATTTGAAACTCGGTTTCACCGAGGTGAAAACCTAGATCAATCCAAGTGATTTCGGTCTGTCCGATTTGAGTATATCGGTTTGACCGAAAGTACTTAGAAGGTTTTGGAAGTTAGGCTTTGACGGATCGGTGGCTCCGAGTGCTCCTCACTGGGTCTCGTCCAAAAAGTCTTGTTCAAAGTTTGTGATATAAGCATGAATAGAGTTTGAGACAAGAAAGCATAGATAGCTAGGGAGGAACTTAGGCATTCTTGTCCATCCATTTGGTCAAAAGAAAGAAAACCAAAAGACCAAAGCAACAAATGGATGTCCTCGAATGGATAAAATCATGCATCCAACATGCTCACACAATAAGATAGCAAATGAAATATGTGTCAAACATGCACAAACAAAACACTAACAGCTAGCACACAATTTGGCGATGACTAGGTCATCTATATATGAGTATATTGATTTAGGAGTCAAATGAGAACATTTGATCATAGGTCATACTCATCGCTTAAGCACAAGTGGGGTTACCACTTTTCCATAAAGCATTAATGTGTTCACATCATTAGAAGATGCTTTAGCTCATTTCTTTAGAGCAAAGCTCCCCTTGATGTGAGAACCCCTTTAAAGGGTCAAACTAACCTTGGGTTGTCGTTGAAGACTTCATGTAGATGTTGAAGATGTGGATGCTCAATGTTGATGAAGATCATCAAGAGTTGGGAGCAATCCTTTGATTCGGCACTTTCAATACCTACATGGGTTAGTCCCACAAGGAACAAACAAGAATATCCATGGACATAGATTGAAGTTCACAATAGATGATGTCCATGAAAGCAATGATTACCTTGTCCCTTGACTTACCAACATGAGGGTTTGTGACTCCATGAACTAGTGCAAGATGTGGAAGTTGATTGCACAAGTCCTTGCCAAAATGAATGTGAGTGAAGTATATTGGCGAGTCACCTCAAGAACTCTCTAGTTCTTCTTCTTCGATCCACATCATCTTGATGGGAATCCTTGGGGTAGTAGTTGAGCTTGTCAAGTAGAACTTGAAGTTGCCTTGGGAACCCACTTGACCATGGCCTTGGGTGCTTCAATGAATGCATCAATCTCCTCTTGAAGCTTGTCCTTGCCTTTTAGCTTGTGGTCTTGTGGTGGAAGGTCATCTTGAGCTTGTTCCTCATTGGAAGAAGTAGGATCATACTTCTCTCTTGAGAGACAAACTTTGGAGTGGATATCGACCTTCTTCCCATTCAACACCCGGCGCTGAACTTTCGCCAAAACCAATTCCTTGATTCTTCCTGTCTTCCTTGTTTGCTAACAATTTCTCAAAGCTTTTGCTTCCTAAGAAGACTCTTGTAGACACCTTTCTATAATCCCTTTCAATAGACTATTTTCTTGCTCAAGTGAAACTTGGCTTGAAACATTGTTAGTGGAATCAAGAGAATTACTAGAAGTAACAACATTTGATTTAGCATGATTATTGTTACTACTAGATGAAGAATTTTTCTTATGCTTGTCATGCTTAGTTTTGATAGGTGGCAAGAAATTAGACAAGAGAAGTCGCTTGGCAAGATATGAAGAACTCTTCTTTCAAGATCGCCATTGATAGCTTTTAGAAACTCATGTTCTTGCTCTAGATTGAGCTTCTCAAGCGTAGCTTCTCATGAGATCTTAGGAGCTCTCTATGATCTTCTTGAGTTGTTTCATGAGCTAACTTAAGAGTGTTTAGTTCTTTAGTTAGACGCTCAATCTCCTTCATAGCATTGTCATTCGACTCTTCTCGACTATAAAGACTACTAGCATGTTCATCATTACTAAGCTCACTAGATTTATCATGTAAAAGCTCATCTTCACCAAGCAAGTCATCCTCATCACTATCAAAGTCAATAAACTCAGGATGTGATACCTTGGGGCCTTTTGCCATGAAGCATCTTCCAATTCCCTCATTTGGTGAATCAAATATGTCATAGGAGTTGGAGTTGAGGACACGAGAGCAAGACCGCAACACCTTCATCTTGATCAGATTCGAGTTGGAGTGATAGCTTCTTTCGAGTGATTGTCTGAGTCGGAGCCGAAACCCATTCACCAACATGAGCTTGATGTTTTCTTCTTGTGTAGCTCCTTGATGACTTGTCTTTCCTTTCCGAATCCTTGCTTCTCCGAGAGGATCTTCGCTCATAACGATCATCTCTACTCCTTCTCTCTTTCGAGGCGACTCTTCTCTTGAGCTTCTTCTTCTTGGAGATTCTTCTTCTCTTGTGGGGAGTCGAACACTCATTTGAGTAGTGTCCGGTCTTCCACAATTGTAGCAGTTTCGATCACGACTAGAAGATCTCTTTTCATCATATGATCTAGACTTTGAGCTTCTTTCCTTGCTTCTACTCTTGTAGAATTTGTTGAAGTTCTTCACCATTAGGCTTATCTCTTCATTGGAAACTAGCTTGTCACTTGAGGATGTGGGAGCTTCAACTGCAGCTTTGTAAGCACCACTTGACTTGTTGTGAAGCTCTTCCTTATCTTTAAGTGTCATCTCATGAGCAACAATCCTTCCAATGACTTCGTAGGCTTGAGATCTTTGTAGTTTGGCATCATTTGGATCAAAGTGCACACGGTGTCATACTTTCCATCCAAAGCTCGAGAATCTTCTTGATGATGAATCGGTCGGTCATTTCTTCGCTTCCTAAACCTGCCATCTCATTGGTGATGAGAGCAAGCCTAGAATACATTTCAGCTTATTCTTCACCTTCCTTCATCTTGAACTTGTCAAGTCGACCTTGAAGAACATCTAGCTTTGATTCCTTCACGACTCAGACCTTCGCATTTCACCAAAGTATCCCAAATCTCTTTGCATTCTCAAGACGGCTGATCTTGTTGAACTCCTCGACACAAAGCATTGAAGAGAATGTCACAAGCTTGAGCATTGTTCAGAACATCCGCAACTCATCGCCAGAGCTTCGCGATCCGAACTTTTCCTTCTTCAAGAACTCACCTTGCAAGCCAACACAAATAATGCCCCATGCGCGCAGGTTATGTCCAAGAATATGCATTTTCATTTTATGCTTCCAACTAGCAAAGTTTGAACCATCAAAGTAAGGACCTCACGAAAATTACCTCACTAGACGCCATACTCTCCTAGGTTGTGAAACCAAGCTTATGGAGTCCAATGCAATGGAAACCAATCCAATGGAGACCAAAGCTCGATACCACTTGTAGGATCGAAGTATGTCTAGAGGGGGGTGATTAGACTACTTGACAACTTAAAAATTTTGCCTTTTGATTGGAGTAGTTTCTTAGCAAGTTCACAATGATAACCAAGTCAAGTATCACCCTACACATGCAATTCTAGAGTTGTGGCAGCGGAAAGTAAATTGCACGATAGTAAATGAGAGGTGGAGAAGAGCAAACGCAATGGAGACACGGAGATTTTTTCTCGTGGTTCCGATAGGTGGTGCTATCGCCAATCCACGCTGATGGAGACTTCAACCCACTGAGGGTAACGGCCATGAGTCCACGAGAGGGCTCCACCCACTAAGGGTCCACGAAGAAGCAACCTTGTCTATGCCATCATGGCTTACGCCCACGGAGGACTAGCCTTACTCTGGGTAGATCTTCACGAAGTAGGCGATCTCCTTGCCCTTACAAACTCCTTGGTTCAACTCCACATCATGACGGAGGCTCCCAAGTGACACCTAACCAATCTAGGAGGCACCACCTCCAAAAGGTAATAGATGGTGTTGGTGATGATGAACTCCTTGCTCTTGTGCTTCAAATGATAATCTCCCCAACACTCAACTCTCCTCACTGATTTGGCTGTGGTGGAGGAAGGGATTGAGTGGAAAGCAACTTGGGAAGGCTAGAAATCAAGTTTCATATGGTGGGAGTGGAGCAACTTGATCTCAACACAAGGGTAGGTAGTTTTCTTCTCGTAAATGTAAGGTAGGAGTGGTAGTTCTTTCGATGGCTCTTCCACTAATGAAGAGGAGGTGGAGGGTATTTATAGCCTCCACACAAAATCCAACTGCTACACACATTTGACCAATCTCGGCCGACCGGTTGACAACTCGTGAGACCGAAAGTTCAAATCTTAGAACGTTGGGATTTTCGTGGGACCGAAAATACAATCTCTGCTAGTCCGATTCTTCCAAAGTCTAGGGTTTGCCAATCTCTTGGGACCGATTTTCTCATCTCGGTGACACCGATTTGAGTACGTATGTTACGTGCTTGGCAACACCAATTTCGAATGACCGAGTTTGGAATCGAAAATCCGAGATTCTTAGGGTTTGGGTATATGGTCGAGGTGGTTCATCTCTTGCAGATCGAGTTTGGAATCGGTGGGACCGAGATTACTTATGAGTTTATGTTGGAGTGAAAGATTGCTGATAGTTTGAGAGATAAATCACTAAGCACTTAGAGCAACCAGATCATCATCATAACCTCATCCCTTTAATAGTATTGGCTTTCCTATGGACTCAATGTGATCTTGGATCACTAAACCAAAATGGAGTCTTGAGCTTTTGCCAATATTTTCCTTAGCATTTTGAGGGGTCCACATCATCAGTCATTGCCATACCCATATCACCGAACTTTCTGAAATATTCTCAAGAAATGATTAGTTCAATGATATATATGTTGTTATTAATTACCAAAACCACCTGGGGATTAGTTGCACTTTCAAGGCTGCACTGCTGACCTCTGCGCACTGACTGCGGAGGTTGGTGCGTTGAAGCAGGACCTCGAGCGGTCTGAGCGAGAGCTCGGTCTTGCCAAGAAGCAGCTCGAGGACAAAGAAGGTGAGTAATACCATCTTTGAATTTGTACCTTATAAAAAAGGATTTTGGTTGCAATTAAAATAACAAGGATAACATGGGTACCGCAGGGCCACTAACGAGGTGGCAACCTCAAGGAGGTCAGATCCGCGTCAACGCAATGCGGTCGCGAACGGACGGAGCGAGAGAAACAGGAGGCGCGGTGGCGGAGGTGCGGTAATATTCCTGTGCTCTCATGGAAAAACATGAGAGTTTGGAGCGTGACTCAAGACTCAAGAGTCCGAGCTTGCCTCGCTCTGAAAGTGCCAAAGTTGCTAAGGCCGAGGCCCATAAGGCCCTCCAGAGATTGAGGCAAAGGAAGAAGATAGCGGCTAGTAAGGCATTTTCATGCAAAGCAAGCATGTTAATGTAAATTACCCATTACTTACCCGAATTCGAGCTCTGTATGCTTGCCGATCGCCCGCAAGCAGTATCCGATGCTGCCGCTGCTTACCGAGCCGAGGAGGGAGCTCAACGGAGAAGGTCTTCGTCTCAAGATGCCGAGGCCGCCATCCGGTGTTTCTAGCGACTCACCGAAGCAATGGGTCGAGCTCACAAGGTAGCCGAGCAGGCCATGAAGGGCCTCATAGTCCGGATGTGGCCTCGAGAGGCCATGCCTCGAGCTACTTCGGCCTCAGCGGCAGCCGGTGGATGCGTGCCTCGGGTGGAGGTCACTGCGCCCGCCAGATTGAAGGTGCTTGTCGGGCCCTTGCCCACGCAAAGGTGCATTGGGGCAGCTGGATGCGAGAAGCTTATCATCGACGCGCCACCAGCCAAGGAGTATCGCACGCCAAATGTACTATAAGATCTGTCTCAAGGGTACCCGCAAGATTGCGGATGAGTGCCCCAGAGATGTAATTTTTGAGTAAACTCACTATGTGTTATCCTGCACCCAAAAACTTAGTTCATATGCGCTTAAGCAACGCTTATTAATTTAAAATATTACCTTCAGGCGGCCGCTTATTAAATTTGAGAGATGGCAAGTCGTCGACTTCAGCCCCATGCCACGAAAGTGCCGGGTGTTCAGATAAACTTGAGCGCTCTTGTTCCCATTTTTGGGTCCATCTAGGAGGCGCCAACACGATGAACAAGGCAACCGGACTTATGATGCTTGAACACTCTCACTTAGCCATAGAATTCTATAATTTTAAATTTCGCGCCCCTAGTATTCGAAGACCGAAGTTTTGGGGCGCTTATCCACGCCTTTGGCCGACATTATCCGTTCGTCAAGCGGCGTAAGTCTTTAGGGACTCAAAAGACCTCTCAACAGCTACCAGTCTCGCCTTTTATCATGACAAATGGGCTTTTAGCTTTTCCACCGAGGCGCCGCCTAACTCAACCGGGCGCAATCGCAGTGGTTCTCCCAAAGGCTACCTTATCCAATGTAACGGAACGTAAGGTACCAAAACATGGGAGCCGCAAACCCAACTATTGACCCAAGACATGATTCGAGCCGATTCATATAATGTTATAAGTTCGAGGTGCCGCACTTGTGAAAGTGTTCGACTTATCACACCATAATGCGGGAATATAAGCCCTCGTGTATTCGGCCGCACTCAAAATATACGGGTGCAAGATGTCATTAATGAACATATATGTAAAGTAATGCAATTATAGGCAAAAAGTGCTGCATTATTTATTTAAGGAGTTCTGCTATGAATGCGGAATGATACAAATAGTGCGGTAAGCAAAGGATTGGGCGAATTAGACGTGTCTCCTTCCAGGGGTAGGCTGCGGAATGGTGGATTTAACAAATTTAATGCTCGTAATGGAGACCACCGATTGTTCGTCGCAGCCTTTGTCCCTCCCCGCTGTTGCATCGTGAGTTCGGCAGCAGCCGCCCCCGACAAGGCCTCTCGTGAACGGAGTCCCGTATAAAAAAGAAGGAAAATAAAAATAAAAAGAGCGACGACTTGGGAGCCCCCGTGTGGTTGAGCCACACCGGTTCATAGGTCGTGCCCTCCCCTATGCCCATGGTATCTCCAGAGCGTAATGATGTACGCGAGAGCTGGTCTTGCAATCATGCGAGGGCTGGGGTTAGCCGATTGCTACGCTGCGTTCGAACATGCCGGTGGTCTTGGTTGATGTTGCTCCAGCGCGCTGGTCGTGTCCGCCGCTTAACGGCCGGACTCGAAACTGCCTTAGAAGGCTGCTCAGCATTTCACCGCGAGAGCCATCAGATGTTCCTCCGCTCGAGGGAGCGCCTGTATTTCCATTGACCGTGATGACTCCACGAGGGCCCGCATCTTGAGCTTGAGGTATGCATAATGCGGCACCGCTGCTGAACTTTTGCGTAACGCGTTCGTCCGAAAGCAGAGCGTGATAGCCGCAGCGAACGGGACTATGTCGAAGATTAACTCGCCGAAATTATCCAGGATCCGAAGACCACTTCAGCAGATCGAGCTCGCATAATTGGCCTCGACACTGGTATGACGCTTTGAAGGTCGCTTTGTAGGTTTAACTTGAGGGGTCTATGCCCATCTTGGCGACCGTATCCCGATAAAGCAGGTTCAGCACGCCGCCCATCGTGACTCTCGTGAGGTGAAATCCATCGACGATTGGGTCTAAAACCACGCGCGAATCCGCCATGGCGGATACTAGTCGGATGGTCTCTTCGATCGAAGTGATCGGGCAAGAGGACCATGGATTGAACTTCGGGCGATCGCTCCATCGCATATACGCCCCTCGCACGCCTGCTCCTCTGGGTATATGGGTTGCGATATCATGTTTACCATCCGCACTTGTGGGGGAAGCCCTTCCGTCTCTACTGCTCGGGCGGCCGGTCTCTTCTCGCCATCACCGTGCAGCCCCTTGTCATTGTTTTCGCAATGAACTTGCTCGCTCCGCTTGAATACCCAACAATCTCGCTGGTGTGGTTAGCTGGCTTTTGGGGGTGCCATGTATCCGCAAGAGCGATCGAGTATTCGGTCCAAATTGGACGGACCTGCAGAGGTTCTTTTGAATGGCTTCTTCCGCCGACCGGTTTAGAGCCTCTTAATCCGCGCGCTGACCGCCAGATCCTCATTGTTGTCGCCTAACGCGGGCGCTTGTTATTGTTTCGACGCGACCGCCATTGTGGTCCTTAGTGTCCGGACTGCCAAAGATTTTTGCTAAGGTTGTTGCCGCGAGCTAGCCAGCTGTCCTCTCCTCGCGCAGGTTGGATCATGAGTGATGTGAGGGCTGCCATGGATTTCGCTTTTCCGTCCGAGGTGCCGCCCAACCACTCGTCATGATGTTATGTTTGAAGGCTGCGAGGGCCTCAAGTCCCCGGACAATGACGATTTGATTTTTCTTTGTTAAGAACCGTGTCCGTAATTGTCCGCCGATTCGTCTGGTCTGCTGAATTATGTGGCTTAGGTCATCGACGCCCGTGGTCGCATATATGGGCCCCGAAGTTGTCAAGGAATGCGCTTCCGTGTCCTTCCAACACCCATTGATTATGCGGCAGTCTGTTAAGCCAATGCCGCTGGTCCTTAAGCTTGAGCGAGATATTTGATGGCGTGAGATCGCCGCTGCGGTCATATGGATATGAAGGAGATAGTCCTCGATCCAAACCGCTGGGTCTCACAGCCATCGAGATTTAATGTCGACGGTTTGAACCCTTCAGGATTTGATGATCCATTACTTGCTCCGTGAAGCATAGTGGGTGTGCGGCGCCTATATTGAGCAATATCACGACGTAGCTCAAGAGAGCGTTGTTCGCTGTGTTCGCCCGCCAGAGTTATTGTATCCGGCGCGACGGTATTCGGCTATGGGTCGGGCGCCCACGTGATCCATAGATAGATCTGGGTTGTCTTGCCTTGTCCTCCAATATATCCCGCAAGTCCGCTGCCTCGTGGCTTGTGACTTTTTCGGGCGTGCCGGGTACGGTCTTGATGGAGGGCCTAGATGCTCTTCTTCCGCGACCACGGGTGGTCGGTCGGCCAGACAGCGCCGGTGATGAAGGTATGTATGCTTCCTCTCTAGTCGGGGAGCAACTTATGCTTTGGGTAGCTCTTGAGGGGCGCTCGAGTTCATACTCTTCGCCGCGAGGATCTCGGTCCATCCGCCGCCAGCAGGTCTTGATCAGCTTGAAGTGCCGCTGCGCTTTTTAGGCTATTTGTTGTGGCCATTAGCCTGCTTGAAATGCTCTTGTTCGACGGGATCCTCAGCACGATTTAATTGTCCGCCGAGGCTTGCCTCGCCTCCTGGAGGGAGGCATGTAATTATCATCCTCGACCTCTTCGCCCCCGCCTCTCTCGTGAGGGCTTGCTTCTCGCATCCTCCCGCGCTGAATCTTGCCGGAGGGGGTTGTCTTCGCACTTTCTTGTGTGTTATTATCTCCTGTGCCGAATCTCCATTCTTGCTGTGGCGGATTTAGAGCGGCACAAGGGCGCCGGGCGCTGGGTTGTTTCTTTAGGGAATCTGCCTCCGCCGCTTCTTCGACGCCCCTTCTTTGGGGTGTCCACCATGTATATGTCGTCGATGACGAGGTGGTCTTCCAGGCCCTCGTGGGCGCTGGTTCTGATTGTCTCCCGATCGCCGCCCATACCGCCGATGTCTTCGAGTCGTAGTCTAGCATGTCGGCTAAGTCGCCGACAAGGGCTACAAAGTGGGTGGTGGTGGGCCTTGAATTTCTTCGCCGTCCAGATCTCAACCATCTCGCCGTAGTCCGCCAGGCTCTCCTGATAGCGAGAGATGCTTTAGTGAATTTAGGATGTCGCCAAAGGGTGAGTGCTGAAAGATGTCCGCGGCAGTGAACTCCATGATCGGCGCCCAATCGATTCAATCGGCCGGGCGCAGGAGGTTCGGAGTCCGCAGGAGTCCGCGCCGAGTCACGAGCTTTATAAGGACAAGGTCAAGATTCGCCCATCGCCAGAAAGCGCTTGCAGCTCCCGAGGCGTGTCCAGCCACCCATCTCGACCGCGCGATTGGCTTCGACTATAGGTCGGAGCGATCCATGTGCGGCCTCCAAAGTGCTGTCCGGGCGGCAGAGTTAGATCGCTCCCATCGTGACAAAGACGGGCGCGCTTGGTCAGGCTCGGATCCATCAAGATCAAGTCTCCGCGATGTCCGCCATGAAGTTTAGGTTTCCAAACCTCGACTCGATGGCTGGGGCGAAGCTGATCTGCTCCAGATGGCTAAGCAAATTGGCGCAAAGGCGGCCGCTGAATACGAAGATCTGGCTCGGGGAGAAAAGTCTCACCCCGACTGAGTTGTTGTTGATTGAAGAAGCCATCAATCCTATCGCAACGCATACGCAGGAACTCTCAATGAAAGCACCAATGTCGTTGTCAAAACCGCGGATCTCGGTAGGGGGTCCCAACTGTTCGCCTAGGCGGATGGTAACAGAGACAAGGGACACGATGTTTTTACCTGTGTTCGGCCCTCTCGATGGAGGTAAAACCCTACTCCTCGCTTGATTGATATTGATGATATGGGTATTACAAGAGTGGATCTACCACGAGATCAAGGAGGCTAAACCCTAGAAGCTAGCCTATGGTATGATTGTTGTAATGGTTATGTTATCCCACGGACTAAAACCCTCCGGCTTATATAGACACCGGAGAGGGCTAGGTTACACAGAGTCGGTTACAATGGTAGGAGATCTACATATCCAGACGCCAAGCTTGCCTTCCACGCCAAGGAAAGTCCCATCCGACACGGACGAAGTCTTCAATCTTGTATCTTCGTAGTCTTGGAGTCCGGCCGACGATGATAGTCCGCTGTCCCGACACCCCTAGTCCAAGACTCCTCAACGACATTCACAGAAGATTCTCAATGTAACGCTTAGGTACCCAGATCTTCTTCATAGGTGGTCCACTCCTGCAGTTAGTACCAATGTACCGCAAACACTTCACCATTCTGATTTTTGAACAGCTTATAGTTTGCATCAAAGGATTCATCAATGATAATAGGATTAGCACAGTAAAGCCAGATAAGGTGGATGGATCTATCAAGGTTCCTTTGCAAGAACCCATGTGGTTTTGGGGTACCGCTTCAGCTTCCAAAGACGAGCCATCAACATTCATTTTCCTTTCAACCCAACACCCTCTTTCCTAGGGTTTCGGTTCGTAATCGCTTTTGAGGACATCGCAGAGTCCGATGTCCCTTCAAACTTTTGTACATCCCTCGTGTCAAGCAATGTCTTCAACATAGCATTTTCATCAAAGAAAGCGGGGTATCCTTCGCAGAGGGTTAGTAACCACATCAAGAGGTGAAGACAATGAAACAAGAGCAGAGGAACATTCAAAGAACAGATGTAGTGTTATCACGCCAATGCATTTTAGACATGGTGGTTCAAATCCATCCCGAAAGGAACTGATCTGCTGAGCGCTAAGTGACTCATTCACCTTTTGAAGATCTTCATGAGCCGCTCTCAATTTTTCAAGCTCTTGTTTCTCCAAGATAATCATAGGAGAGCCTTTCATAAGTGGTTGAGAGCGATTCATGACGACCTTCAAGTTCTTGGTACTTAGCATGAAGATTTTTAATGTCATCAACTAAGGACTGTGAACGTGTCATTTCAGCCCAACAACAAAGTCATCGCTTCCATAGCCTTTTGTTGTTCAAATTGCAATTTTAGCAAGTGTTTGTAGCTGGGTTTGATTCACAATTAGAGTCATCTTCACTTGACGCTTGAAAGTAAGCATCGCGATTTTACCTTGGCACCACATGCCATGAAGCAATAGGTGGCGAGGATCGCTTTCGTCGTTAGCTTCAAAGCAGGTGGAAGTCATTGTCTTCAAGTGTTGAAGATGGACTTGGCAACATAGGCAAGTGGCTAGAGCCGCACTTGCAACGCCAGGTCGACTCCACCTCCGCTTCCTCCCAAATGCACTCCTCCTCCTAATCCATTTCTTGCCAACAAAAGCACGAGCCTTGCCAGATGAGCTCTTCTTGTATGATGAAGACTTGGAAGAAGACTTAGAAGATTTTGAGGATTTCTTCTTCTTCTTGTCATCGAATCATATTCCTTGCTTTTCTTCTTCTTCTTCTCATTATCCCACCGTGGACACTCGATATGTAGTGACCAGGTTTCTTGCACTTGTGGCGTTCTCTTCTTGTGATCATGTGGAAGCTTCATCATTCCTTGAGCTAGATCGTGAAGACTTTCAAGCCTTTCTTCTTGTGAATTTCTCGAACTTCTTCACAAGCATAGCAAGTTCCTTCCAATGTTTTCGGATCTTTTGAACTGCATTCAGATTCTTCTTCGATGAGGAAGCAGCTTTTGCCTTCAAAGCACGAAGTTCGGGTCATAGTTTGGGCCATAGATATCTTTTTCTCGTATAGTCGAACTCATGTGTGTTGAGCCTCTCAAGTATATCGACGGATCGAGTGTCTTGAAGTCGACGTTTGTATCATGAGGGCAAGGGTGTCAAAGGAGCTGTCAAGGATCTCAAAGAAGTGTTTTGACGATTTCATGCTTGGTAATATCAGCCGCGCCAAGAGCTTGAAGTTCATTTGTGATATCGTGAGGCGATCAAACGTGAGCTGGACATTTTCGTTGTCTTTTCTCTTGAAGCGTTGAAGAGGTTGCGAAGAACACCGATTCTTTGATCTCTCGAGTTGAAACGCCTTCGCTGACCTTGGATAGCCAGTCCTGCACTAGCTTCGACGCTTCCAGAGCACTCACACGGCCATATTGTCCTTTGGTCGATGACCACGATGATGTTCTTTGCAAGAGAGTCCAGCTTGAATGAACTTCTTGACATCGCAAGGGGGTGACACCTTCACTCAGCTTTGGGGAACGCCATTCTTGACGACATACCGTAGGTCGACATCATCGGCTTCAAGATGCATACGCATCTTATTCTTCCAAAGAGGGATATTCAGCCCATCGAACACGGGCAAGCAGCGGAGACCTTGATTATCCTCGCAATGACATAGCCGAGACCTGTGGCTAAACCAATCACACGTAACAAGGAGTACCTTGCTCTAATACCAATTGAAAGTGCTAGTATCGACTAGAGGGGGTGAATAGGCGATTTTATGAAAGTCTTCAAACTTGGAAGTTTCAAGACAAACGACAAAAATAACCTAATTAATATGCAATGAAGATAAACTACCCTAGACAAGCCATAGTCAAGTAGGTAATGATGTGAAAGTACATGACTAATAGCGCTTAGGTAGTAAGGATCAAGATGGAAGATAGTGTGAAGCCAATCAACAATAGTAGTCAAGCAATGAAGTCAAACAGATACACATATACACGATAGGCAATGACTTCATGAAGACAAACTTAAGTAAGGTTGGAAGGATAGAACCAGCTTGCTCGTTGAAGACACATGATATGTTGGACCAGCCCCAGCTTGTCGTGACAACTCAGACGTCTGTTAGGAGGCTGAGATTTAACTCAAGATCGTGTCTTCACCTTATTCCCTTGAGCTAAGGACACCCAGCCTCGCCTAATCACTCCGTAAGTCTTCAAGGAGACTTCCAAACCTTGACAGATTTCGCTCACCGCAATCCACAATGACTCTTGGATGCTCAGAACGTGACGCCTAACCGGCCGGAGGATTCACAGCCCTCAAGTGTAATAAGTCTTCGTGTCACACGCATGTAAAGACTTCAAATGATGCCTAACACTCTTGGCTCGGGTGTTTGGGCTTTGTCTCGCAAGGATTTCTCTCTCAAATGCTTTGAGGTGGGTTGCTCTCAAACGACAAAAGTCGCACAAACTCTGAGCAGCCACCAATTTATGGTGTAGGTGGGCTATTTATAGCCACTAGGCAACCCGACCTGATTTGTCCAAAATGACCCTGGTCACTAAGGAACCGACACATGTTCCAACGGTCGATTTCAAACACACGCTGTAACTTTACTTGGGCTACAAGCAAAGTCGACTCATCCAACTCGATAAGGTTTGCTTCTCATTGTCTTCGTCAAGACATAGGATTTGAGTTGAGCATCACTTCACCACTCTAACTTAGTTCACTTGGACCCCACTTAACAAGACGGTGGTTCCTATGACTCAACAAAGAAGAAAAGGAAACAACGAAACTACACACCTTCGCTCCAAAGTCTTCACACAATGTCTTCTCATGTCATAGTCTTCAATATGAATATCTTCTCATACCACCATTGTCTTCAATGTCTTCATACATTTTTAGGGTCATCTCCTAGGTAAACCGAATCAATGAGGGACACTACCTCACGTTATCCTCGCAATTCTCACAAACGCATTAGTCCTCAACCAACTTTGTCGTCAATACTCCAAAACCAACTAGGGGTGGCACTAGATGCACTTACACTCATGCACCAGTTCTTTGGGAAAATAGGTAGCCCAGTATTTCTTTTTGAAGAATACCCAAGCTAGGCCTATTTGTTTTCTTCGAATTACTAGGCTGCAAATCTTTCAAGACGAGGAGAGATGCATTCCGTCCTGGCCAAAGAGTATGGTCAATGTCTGTAAAAGTAATATCAAAAGGTTGAAAATTCCAAAAAAAATATACAAATGGGATATTAGTTTTTTTTTTTTTTTGTTCTTCATCGTATCTTATAATGATTTCATTGATTTAATATGACATAGTACTAATTTATTTCTAAATTTGTTTTAGTATGGCTATTAATTTTGGATTAAGAATATTTCGTTCTCAAAGAAAAATTTGCAAATTTTCAAATTTTCCCACATATTTAGTTAATTTTTGACTCAGATCGACCGTAAAATGGCCAGCAATTCTAAAATGAAAATGGGCTGCAATAAATTCCATATGAATTAGAAAATGAGTAAAATTATAAAATAATAGCAATGGGCTGTACACGCCTACGATTTCGAGGCTGACTTGTTTACGCAAGGTTTTGTTAGTGAACACACGATTCTAATAAGAGCCGATCGTTGGATGTCCATCCAACGGCCGACGTGCTTCTTCAATCTCGATCTTCCCCGCCCAAATTACTTAAACTAGCGCCGACGGACTGCCTGCTTCCTCCTCTTGTGGCTCACAGTGATGTCACAAGCAGCTTCCCGACCCACCCTACTCCTCTCTGGCCCGGCCGCACGCAATCAACTCGCCTCCTTATTACGCCAAAAAATGATTCTCCCATCGACATCCGGGCGACCGTTGAAGGCTAACTCAGGCCTACTAAGTCGACGCAGACGTAGGGCTTGTCAACTTAGTCAACAACGATTCTAGCAGCAGAATCGCTGATTTGAATCAAACGGTCCTGCCGCTTCTTCAATCGCTGCTTTTCTTGCACCAAATTACCAAACCAGCGCCGGGAGACCGCCGCTTCCTGCCTCCAAAGTGGTCGGTTGTGCCGCCGCTGAGGCCTCATCGCCTCTACTACTCCCACCGCTAGCTGTGCCTTCACGGCAACGGCAGCCTCACACCGCAGCTCACCAAGAACCTCAGATTCTCTCCGCGGCATCCACCGCCGCTGTTTTCCTCGGCCTCCGCCGTCCTTCCTAGGCTCGCCGTCAGCCCACCACCTTGGTGCTATCGGCATGCGCGTGGTCAATGTGGTCAACGACATTCCATCGAAGAGTACTCGACATGGAGAGGCTGATAGCTAGGTCCATGGTCACAGCCAGCTTTTTTTGTGATTTGCCAAGTAAGTCGCTTTGTCGCCTCATTGGCTGCAAATCATTCAAGACCAGAGAGCTTTCATCGGGCCGCCGAGAAAATGGCCCATCAATAATGAGAAATGTATCTGTACATTTTAAAACACATCAAACCGCAATTAGTTTCAAATATCTTTTTTTCTTTTCGAGATTTTAAATTACATTAATTTTTATGCGTGGAGAATTTGTTGATTTTATATTTATATACATTTATTTTAAAATTAGTTTGAATGTGAGTCGAAATTTCGATTAAAATTGTTCTGACCGACCGAATATGCAAAATTTCATATAATTTTTAACCGTACACAATATGGGCTATAATGCTAACAAAAATAATATGGGCTCCAAAAAACCTTAAGAATTAGCAATGGGCTGTAAATTATTAGAAATAATGGCGATGGGCTGTATGTTGTTTTCCACAGATTTGAGGCTTTCCTAAAAAAGGTTGATTATTAAGTAGTGATCGTTGGATGGCCATCCAACTGGACGTCAGGCTTCTTCAATCTCGCTTTTCCCCGCCCCAAATTACCAAATAAGCGCCAAGGGACTACTCGCTTCCCTCCTCACAAGGCGGGCTCACACAGCCTCACCGCCCCACCAGATTCCCATCACTGCCTAGCCATCCTCAACTCACCCACACTGCTATTATTCTCCGGCGACGGCAGATTTAACCAAGAAACCTCAGACGGTCATACACCCTCCGCATGGGAAACAACCGCCGAAGTCTACCTCGCCTCCGTGTCGTTTCCTTCCTAGGCCTCGCCATCGCCCACCGCTTTCGTTTCTTCAACAAGAGCTCGGTCAACATGGTCAACGATCGACATGCATCCGGCGGATCAGACGTGGAGAGGCCGATACCGGGTCCATGGTCGCACGCAAGGAAATGCCTCCTTATTATGCGCAAAATAATGATTCCTCCACCTCACATCGTGGACCCACCGAAAGGGCCTGTGTATTTCGCAAAAAATGTTATCGCCACGACAACTCGACCCACCAGCTATATCTTCGCACGCAAGGAAGTGCCTCCTTATTACGCACAAAAAATGAATACTCCTCGTTAGCCGGGACCCAAGATAGTGGCATGTCGACTTAGGGCCTACAAAGTTGACGGGACGGAGGGCTTTGTCAACTTAGTCAATATGCACGATTCTAGCTCTAGTGATCGCACGATGTCCATCCAACGATCGTAGTGCTTCTTCAACCTCTCGGTCTTCTTGCTCCACCGCCCAAACCAGCTACGGTCATGCCTCGCGGCTCCGCCTCCCCGTGGTCGGGCTACGATGCGCGAGGCCTCACCGCCTCTACTACTCTCACCGCAGCCGCCATCCTCTACTCACCCACACCTCCGTTATTCTCGGGCGATGGCAGCCTCACACCGCAGTAACCGTTGAACCTCAGACTTTCACGCTGCAGCATCCACCGCTGCCTCGCCCCAGCCCGCTGTCCTTTCCTAGGCCTCACCGCCGCCCACCACCCCGGTGCTCGGCGCTGCATGGTCAATGTGGTCAAGGAAAGGCTTCCATCGAACACGGATCAGACGCGGAGAGGCCGATACCGGGTCCACGGCCGCAGCAAGGAAGTGCTTCCTTATTACGCGCAAAATAATTATTCTCCACCGACATCGGGGACCCACCGGACGGGCCACCGATTTCACGAAAAGACGCTTCTCGATCGCCGACCCACCAGCTTACATCTTCGCACGCAAGGAAGTGCGCCCCGCAAAAAACGATTCGCTTCGACCGCTGGGACCCACTACTACATCTTCGCAGTAAGGAAGTGCTCGACAATCGACCCACCTGGTCGAAACGCACGTAGCGCTGTCATTCGCCGCGAACGTAATGCATATACCGGTCGATGTAGAGGCGCCGCACGCGTCGTAGTAGAGGCGCACACGCGTCGAGTAGAGGCGCCGCATGTAGCATGTACACGCACGCATAACGCCGTGGTGCAAGAAAGAAAATATGGCCACGCACGCACATATGGGCGGGTCTCAACGCCTATCACAGCATACGCACGCCGTGGCTCGTGTACATGGTTGGGTCGAACGGATAACAACGCCGTTGTCGTGTTCATGGGGAGGCAACGGAATGCGCCGTGTTCATGGGGAGGCAACGAATGTGTCGTGTTCATCGGGAGGCAACGGAATGCGTCGTGTTTATCGGGAGGCAACGGAACGCATGGGAGCCAACCGGCTCGGTCGGAATGGAATGCGTGGTCGTGTTCATCGGGAGGGCTTGGACGAAACAGGCGATGGAAACGAGGCCTAGCGTACCGCAGAACGGAGGAAACGAACCTCCTACATTCGGAACGGGGTCCTGTTGATCGGGAGGGGTGTGGCGTACCGCAAAACGGAGGAAACGGACCTCCTGCGGTCGAAACGGGGGTCCTGTTGGTCGGGAGGGGTGTGGTGTACCGCAAAACGGACGAGACGGACTTCCTACGGTTGAAACGGGGTTCCTGTTGATCGGGAGGGGTGTGGCGTACCGCAAAACGGACGAACGGACTTGTGTTGGAGCGCTACGATCAAAATGGGGGTCCTGCTCATCGGAGGGGTGTGGCGCATCGCAAAACGGGATTCCACGGATACCGCTCATCTCCACCGCCTACCTCCTCCAGCCTCCACGGCTATCACAACCTCCTCCACCTCCACGGCCCTCGCTCATCCAGCCTCCACCGCACGCTTACTCCACCGCCATCGCTCAACCACCCTCCACCATCGATCGCTCATCCAGCCTCCACACCACGGGTCCAGCTTCAACCACCCTCCACGGGCACCCTCCACCGCCTACTTTTCATCCAGCCCTCCACACCACGGGTCATGTTCATCCAGAGGCAACGCCATCGCCATCGCTCATCCAACCCCTCCCCCGCAATGCTCACTGCTCATCCAATCGATCGGCTTCAGCTTAGCAGCAGAGCGGCGAATCGCCGATCGGGTTCGCTAACAGCCATCGATCGATCGCCGGTTCAAGAACGCGAGTTCGCAGCAAGCAATCACTGGTTCGCTAGAGCCCAACGCCGCCGGTTCGGGCGAGCCAATGCTCGCACAAACACGCCAGACGCACGAGAGAAACGCATCGCCGCCCCGACCTCCTCGACCGCCACTCATAAGGATGACAATCTAAGAACACCTCATGTTTAAAATTTGTTACACAACGGTTACCATACGTGCATGCTACAGACTTGCCAACTTCAACACAAGTATTCTTTAAATTCACAATTACCCAACTAGCATGACTCTAATATCGCCACCTCTATATCTCAAAACAATTATAAAGCATCAAATTGATCATAGCATCCAATTCACTTTCTATGATAGTTTTTATTCAAATTACCATGCTATTTAAGACTCTCAAAATAATATAAATGAAGCATGAGAGTTCATCTATTTCTTCAAAATATAACCACCGCCGTGCTCTAAAAGATATAAGTGAAGCACTAGAGCAAACGACAAACTACTCCGAAAGATATAAGTGAAGATCAATGAGTAGTCAAATAATTGAGCAATTATGTAAAGACTCTAACATTTAAGAATTTCAGATCTTGGTAATTTATTCAAACAGCAAGCAAAACAAAATAAAATGACATCACGCCCAAGCAAAACACATATCATGTGGTGAATAAAATATAGCTCCAAGTAAAGTTACCATGGACGAAGACGAAAGAGGGGATGCCCGAGCTTAGGCTCTTGGTTGTCCTTGAATATTACCTTGGGGTGCTTTGGCATCCCCAAGCTTAGGATCTTGCCACCTTATTCCATAGTCCATCGAATCCTTACCCAAAACTTGAAAACTTCATAACACAAAACTCAACAGTAAAACTCGAAGTCTGCTAGTATAAGAAAATAAACCACCACTTAGGTATTGTTGTGTACTCATTCTAAATTCATATTGGTGTAATATCTACTGATTCCAACTTTCTATGGTTCATACCTCCGATACTACTCATAGATTCATCAAAATAAGAGAACACATAGAAAATGAATCACAAAAATGTATAATCAGAGTAATCAGATCAAACATATACTCAGAACTCCAAAACTCCTACCAAATTAGGAAGTCCTAATAAATGTTTGTATAAATCCAGAGAAAAATAATCGATCAAAATCAGGTTTCGTATTATCAAAACTAATATACTGGTGCAAAAGTTTCGCTTTTCAAATAGATCAACACAACTATCATCGTAAGCTATCCTAAAGGTCTTACTTGGCACTTTATTGAAACAAAGCTATAAAACATGATTAATACAGTAGCATAATCATGTGAACACACAAAAATAGCAAAGGTAAATATTTGGTTGTCTCCCAACAAGCACTTTTCTTTAATGCCTTTTAGCTAGGCATGATGATGACAATGATGCTCACATAAAAGATAAGAATTGAAACATAACGGAGCATCATGAAGCATATGACTAGCACATTTAAGCCTAACCCACTTACTATGCATAGGGATTTTGTGAGCACACAACTTATGGGAACAATAATCAACTAGCATAGGAAGGCAAAACAAGCATAACTTCAATATTTCAAGCACATGGAGAGGAGACTTGATATTATTGCAATTCCTACAAGCATATGTTCCTCCCTCATAATAATTTTTAGTAGCATCATGAATGAATTCAACAATATAACCATCACATAAAGCATTCTTTTCATTATCTACAAGCATAGAAAATTTACTACTCTCCACATAAGCAAATTTCTTCTCATGAATAATAGTGGAGCAAACTCAACAAAATAATTATCATGTGAAGCATAATCCAATTGAAAATTAAAATCATGATGAAAAGTTTCATGGTTATCATTAATCTTTATAGCATACATGTCATCACAATAATCATCATAGATAGCAACTTTGTTCTCATAATCAATTGAACCTCTTCCTAAATAGTGGATTCGCTACTAAATAAAGTCATGACCTCTCCAAATCCACCTTAATCAATATAATCATCATAAATAGGAGGCATGCTATCATCATAATAAATTTGCTCATCAAAACTTGGGGACTAAAAATATCATTTTCATCAAACATAGCTTCCCAAGCTTGTGACTTTGCATATCATTAGCATCATGGATATTCAAGGAATTCATACTAACAACATTGCAATCATGCTCATCATTCAAAGATTTAGTGCCAAACATGTTATAGACTTCTTTTTAAAGCACTTGAGCACAGCTTTCCTTTCCGCTATTCTCACGAAAGATATAAAAGATGAAGCATATGAGGCAAACTCAATTCCATTTTTTGTGTGGTTTTATTTTGTAAACTAAACTAGTGATAAAACAAGAAACAAAAAGATTCGATTGCAAGATCTAAAGATATACCTTCAACACTCACCTCCCGCAACGGCGCCAAATTGCTTGATGTCTACTACGCGACCTTCTTCTTATAGACGTTGTTGGCCTCCAAGTGCAGAGGTTTGTAGGACAGAGCAAATTTCTCAAGTGGATGACCTAAGGTTTATCAATCCGTAGGAGGTGTAGGATGAAGATGGTCTCTCTCAAACAACCCTGCATTCAAATAACAAAGAGTCTCTTGTGTCCCCAACACACCCAATACAATGGTAAATTGTATAGGTGCACTAGTTCGTAAGAGATGGTGATACAAGTGCAATATGGATGGTAGATATAGGTTTCTGTAATCTGAAAATATAAAAAAAGCAAGGTAACTAGTAATAAAAGTGAGCATAAACGGTACTACAATGCGTTGAAACAAGGCCTAAGGTTCATACTTTCACTAGTGCAATTTCTCTCAACAATAATAACATAATTGGATCATATAACAATTCCTCAACATGCAACAAAGAGTCACTCCAGAGTCACTAATAGCGAAGAACAAACGAAGAGATTATTGTAGGGTACGAAACCACCTCAAAGTTATCCTTTCTGCTCGATCTATTCAAGAGTCCGTAGTAAAATAACACGAAGCTATTCTTTCCGTTCGATCTATCATGGAGTTCGTACTAGAATAACACCTTAAAACACAAATCAACCAAAACCCTAATGTCACCTAGATACTCCAATGTCACCTCAAGTATCCGTGGGCATGATTATACGATATGCATCACACAATCTCAGATTCATCTATTCAACCAACACAAAGTACTTCAAAGAGTGCCCAAAGTTTCTACCGAAGAGTCAAGACGAAAACATGTGCCAACCCCTATGCATAGATTCCGAAGGTCAAGGAACCCGCAAGTTGATCACCAAAACATACATCAAGTGAATCAATAGAATACCCCATTGTCACCACAGTATCCCACGCAAGACATACATCAAGTGTTCTCAAATCCTTAAAGACTCAATCCGATAAGATAACTTCAAAGGAAAACTCAATCCATTACAAGAGAGTAGAGGGGAGAAACATCATAAGATCCAACTATAATAGCAAAGCTCATGATACATCAAGATCGTACAAATCAAGAACACGAGAGAGAGAGAGAGAGAGAGAGAGAGAGATCAAACACATAGCTACCGCACATACCTCAGCCCCGAGGGTGAACTACTCCTCCTCGTCATGGAGAGCGCCGGATGATGAAGATGGCCACTGAGATGGATCCTCTCCGCAGGTGCCTAATAGGGTCCCATTGGTTTTTGCTACAAAGGCTTGCGCGGCGAACTCCCGATCTATTGTGCTCCCCAATGTTTTTAGGGTATATGGACATATATAGGCAAAAGAAGTCTATCGTGGGAGCCACGAGGCCCACGAGGGTGGGGCGCGCCAGGGTAGGCGCGCCCGCCTCGTGGCTTCTCGTTGCTTCCTTTCGCACTCCAAGTCTCCGGATTGCTTCCGCTCCAAAAAATAACTCTCACGAAGGTTTCATCCTGCTTGGACTCGCTTGATATTCCTTTTCTTCAAACACCGAAATAGGCAAGAAAACAACAATTTGGGTTGGGCCTCCATTAATAGGTTGGTCCCAAAATGATATAGAAGTGTAAAGCAAAGCCCATAAACATCCAAAACGGGTAATTTAATAGCATGGAACAATCAAAATTATAGATACGTTGGAGACGATCACGGTGTTGGGGAACGAGTAATTTAAAAATTTCCTACGCACACGCAAGATCATGGTGATGCATAGCAACGAGAGGGGAGAGTGTTGTCTACATACCTCAGAGACCAAGCGAAGCGATCACAACGTAGAGGAAGTAGTCAGACGTTCTCCTCGCGATCCGACCGATCCCGGCGCCAAGCATTCGCAAGACCTCCAGTTCTTGACACACGACAGCTCGATGACGCCCCTCAGATCTCGATCCAGCCGAGTGTCGAGGAGAGTTCCACAAGACGACGCGGCAGGACGATCTTGATGTTTCACTCAAGCAGGGCTTCGCTTAAGCTTCATGACGGTATGACCGAGGTGGAATATGGTGGAGGGGGCACCGACACGGCTAAGGAACGATCCGTAGATCAAACTTGTGTGTTCTAGGGTGCCCCTGCCCCCTGTGATATAAAGGAGGGAGGGGAGGCCGGCCGCCCCCTATGGGTGCGCTAAGGAGGGGGAGTCCACCTCCTAGTTGAGTAGGACTCCCTTCCTAGTCCAACTAGGAAGGAGAAGGGAAGGAAAGAGAGGGAGAGGGAGAGGAAGGGGGCCGCCTCCTTGTCCTATTCAGACTGGGGGCGCGCCACCACCTGGTGCGCCCTCTCTCCCTCTTGGCCCACTAAGGCCCATACTTCTCGGGGTTCCAGAACCCTCCCAAGACCTCGTTTTCTCCGAAACTTCCTAACCTTTCCGTGTCCGAATATAGCCATCCAATATATTAATCTTTATGTCTCGACCATTCCGAGACTCTCGTCATGTCCCCGATCTCATCCGGACTAACTCCTTCGTACATCAAAACTCATAAACTCATAATATAACCGCCATCGAAACCTTGCTGCAAGGACTTACGGTTCGAGAACATGTAGACATGACCGAGACACGCCTCCGTCAATAACCAATAGCGGACCTGGATGCCCATATTGGTTCCTACATATTCTACGAAGATCTTTTTCGTCGACCGCATAACAATATACGTTGTTCCTTTGTCATCGGTATACATTTGCCCGAGATTCGATCGCCAGTATCCAATACCTAGTTCAATCTCGCACAGCAAGTCTCTTTACTCGCTCCGAATACATCATCTCGCAACTAACTCATTAGTTGCAATGCTTGCAAGGCTTAAGTGATGTGCATTACCGAGAGGGCCCAGAGATACCTCTCCGACAATCGGAGTGACAAATCCTAATCTCAAATACGCCAACCCAACATCCGCCTTTGGAGACACCTGTAGTACTTCTTTATAATCACCCAGCTTACGCCAGACGCTTGGTAGTACCCAAAGTGTTCCTCCGTAAACGGAGTTGCATAATCTCATAATCATAGGAACATGTATAAGTCATGAAGAAAGCAATAGCAACATACTAAACGATCGGGTGCTAAGCTTAACGGAATGGGTCATGTCAATCGATCATTCAACTAATGATGTGATCCCGTTAATCAAATAACAACTCTTTGTTCATGGTTAGGAAACATAACCATCTTTGATTAACAAGCTAGTCAAGTAGAGGCATACTAGTGACACTGCTTGTCTATATATTCACACATGTATTATGTTTCCTGTTAATACAATTCTAGCATGAATAATAGACATTTATCATGAAATAAGGAAATAAATAATAACTTTATTATTGCCTCTAGGCATATTTCCTTCAGCCTCCCACTTGCACTAGAGTCAATAATCTAGTTCACATCGCCATGTGATTGAACATCAATAATCATATCTCAGATATGATTAACACCCATAGTTCACATCGCCATGTGACCAACACCCAAAGGGTTTACTAGAGTCAATAATCTAGTTCACATCGCTATGTGATTAACACCCAAAGAGTACAAAGGTATGATCATGTTTTGCTCGTGAGAGAAGTTTAGTCCACGGATCTGTCACATTCGTGAGCTGTATGTATTTTGCAAATATTCTATGTCTACAATGCTCGCACGGAGCTACTCTAGCTAATTGCTCCCACTTTCAATATGTATCTAGATTGAGACTTAGAGTCATCCAGATCGGTGTCAAAACTTGCATCGACGTAACCCTTTACTTATTGAACCTTTTTTCACTTCCATAATCGAGAAACATATCCTTATTCCACTAAGGATAATTTTGACCGCTGTCCAGTGATCTACTCCTAGATCACTATTGTACTCCCTTGCCAAACTCAATGTAGGGTATACAATAGATCCGTACACAAAGATGGCATACTTTATAGAACCTATGGCCAAGGCATAGGGAATGACTTTCATTCTCTTTCTATCTTCTCGCCGTGGTCGGGTTTTGAGTCTTACTCAATTTCACACCTTGTAACACGTGCAAGAACTTTTCTTTGATCTGCTCCATTTTGAACTACTTCAAAATCTTGTCAAGGTATGTACTCATTGAAAAACTTATCAAGCGCCTTGATCTATCTCTATAGATCTTAATGCTCAATATGCAAGCAGCTTCACCGAGGTCTTTCTTTGAAAACTCCTTTTAAACACTCCTTTATGCTTTGCGTAATAATTCTACATTATTTCCGATCAACAATATGTCATTCATATATACTTATCGAAATGTTGTAGTGCTCCCACTCACTTTCTTGTAAATACAGCTTCACCGCAAGTCTATATAAACTATATGCTTTGATCAACTTATCAAAGCGATATTCCAACTCCGAGATGCTTGCACCAAATCCATAGATGGATCGCTGGAGCTTGCACACTTTGTCAGCTCCCTTTGATCGATAAAACCTTCTCGTTGCATCACATACAACTCTTCCTCCGTAAACCCATTCAGAATGCAGTTTTTACATCCATTTGCCAAATTTCATAAATTGTGGCAATTGCTAACATGATTTGGACAGACTTAAGCATCGCTACAGCTTGAGAAAATCTCATTGTAGTCAACACCTTGAACTTGTCAAAACCTTTTATGCATAAGTCGAGCTTTGTAGATAGTAACACTACTATCAACGTCCGCCTTCTCTTGAAGATCCATTTATACAATATGGCTTGCCGATCATCGGGCAACTCCACCAAAGTCCATACTTTGTTCTCATACATGGATCTCATCTCGATTTCATGGCCTCAAGCCATTTCGCTGAATCTGGCTCACCATCGCTTCTTCATAGTTCGTAGGTTCATCATGGTCTAGTTACATGATTTCCGTAATGGATTACCGCATCACTCGTGCGGATCTCACTCGTTTACCTACGAGATTCGGTAGTAACTTGATCCGGGTTATATGATCATCATCATTAGCTTCCTCACTAATTGGTGTAGTAGTCACAGAACAGATTTCGTGATGAACTACTATCCAATAAGGGAGAAGGTACAATTACCTTATCAAGTTCTACTTTCCTCCCACTCACTTCTTTCGAGAGAAACTCCTTCTAGAAAGGATCCATCTTAAGCAACGAATATCTTGCCTTCGGATCTGTGATAGAAGGTGTACCCAACAATTTCTTTGGGTATTCTATGAAGACGCATTCGATTTGGGTTCGAGCTTATCAGATGAAACTTTTTCACATAAGCATCGCAGCCCCAAACATTAAGAAACGACAACTTTGGTTTCTTGCTAAACCACAGCTCATATAGTGTCGCCTCAACGGATTCAGATGGTGCCCTATTTAACGTGAATGCAGCTGTTCTAATGCATGATCCCAAAACGATATTGGTAAATCGGTAAGAAACATCATAGATTGCACTATATCCAATAAAGTGCGGTTACGATGTTTGGACACACCATAACATTGTGGTGTTCCAGTGCGAGCTGTGAAACTATTCCACATTGTTTTAATTGAAGACCAAACTCAGAACTCAAATATTCGCCTCGTGATCGATCACGTAAACTTTATTTTCTTGTTACGATGATTTTTCCACTTCACTCAAATTCTTTGAACCTTTCAACTATTTCTGCACTTATGTTTCATCAAGTAGATATACCCATATCTGCTTAAGTCATCTGTGAAGGTGAGAAAATAACGATATCCGCCACGAGCCTCAACATTCATCGGACCACATACATCTCAGTATGTATGATTTCCAACAAATCTGTTGTTTCGCCCATCGCTCCGGAGAACGGAGTCTTAGTCATCTTGCCCATGAGGCATGGTTCGCAAGCATCAAGTGATTCATAATCAAGTGATTCAAAATCCCATCAAGATGGAGTTTCTTCATGCGCTTACACCAATATGACATAAACGGCAAGTACACAAATAAGTTGCACTATCATTATTAACTTTGCATCTTTTGGTTTCAATATTATGAATATGTGTATCGCTATGATCGAGATCCAATGAACCATTTTCATTGGGTGTGTAACCATATAAGGTTTTATTCATGTAAATGTAACAACAGTTTATTCTCTTACTTAAATGAATAACCGTGATTGCAATAAACACGATCAAATCATATTCATGCTCAACGAAACACCAAATAACATTTATTTAGGTTCAACACTAATCCCGAAAGTATAGGAGTGTGCGATGATGATCATATCAATCTTGAAACTACTTTCAACACACATCGTCACTTCACCCTTAACTAGTTTCGCTTATTCCGAACTCCCGCTTTTGAGTTACTACTCTTAGCAACTTAACCAGTACCAAATACCGAGGGGTTGCTATAAACACTAGTAAAGCACACATAAAACACCAGATATCAAATATACCTTTTTCACTTTGCCATCCTTCTTATCCACCAAATATTTAGGGCAGTTCCGCTCCAAAGGACCATTTCCTTTGCAGTAGTAAGCACTCGCCAGTGCTTTGGTTCAGCTTTGGGTTTCTTCGTGGAGTGACAACTTGCTTGTCAATCTACTTGAAGTTCCCCTTCTTTCCCTTTGCCCTTTCTTGAAACTAGTGATCTTGTCAACCATCAACACTTGATGCTCTTTCTTGATTTCTACCTTCATCGATTTCATCATCATGAAAAACTCGGAATCATTTTCATCATCCCTTGCATACTATAGTTCATCACGAAGTTCTACTAACTTGGTGATGGTGACTAGAGAATTCCGTCAATCACTATCTTATCCGGAAGATTAACTCCCACTTGATTCAAGCGATTGTAGTACCTGCATAATCTGAGTACATGCTCACTAGTTGAGCGATTCTCCTCCATCTTTTAGCTATAGAACTTGTTGGAGACTTCATATCTCTCAACTCGGTATTTGCTTGAAATATTAACTTCAATTCTCGAACATCTCATATGGTCCATGATGTTCAAAACATCTTTGAAGTCCCGATTCTAAGCCATAAAGCATGGTGCACAAAACTATCAAGTAGTCATCATATTGAGCTAGCCAAACGCTCATAACGCCTCAGATCCGCTTCCTCGCAATAGGTTTGTCACCTAGCGTGCATTAAGGACATAATTCTTCAGGCAAAGAATGAGGATAAACCTCGATCACGGATCCTATCCGCATCATTGCTACTAACATCTTTCAACACAGCTTTTCTAGGAACATATCAAAATAAACATATGAAAGCAACAACGCGAGCTATTGATCTTACAACATAATTTGCAAAATACTACCAGACTAAGTTCATGATAAATTTAAGTTCAATTAATCATATTACTTAAGAACTCCCACTTAGATGACATCTCTCTAGTCATCTAAGTGATCACGTGATCCAAATCAACTAAACCATAACCGATCATCACGTGAAATGGAGTAGTTTTCAATGGTGAACATCTTATGTTGATCATATCTACTATATGATTCACGCCGACCTTTCGGTCTCCGTGTTCCGAGGCCATATCTCGCATATGCTAGGCTCGCCAAGTATAACCCGAGTATTCTCGCAGTGCAAACTGGCTTGCACCCGCTGTAGATGGACGAGAGCTTATCACACCCGATCATCACGTGGTGTCCGGGCACGATTTAACTTTGGCAACGGTGCATACTGTGGAGAACACTTCTTGATAATTTAGTGAGAGATCATCTTATAATGCTACCGCCAATCAAAGCAAGATAAGATGCATAAAAGATAAACATCACATGCAAATCAATATAAGTGATATGATATGGTCATCATCATCTTGTGCTTCGTGATTCCATCTCGCAAGCACCGCCATGATCACCATCGCCACCGCGCGACACCTTGATCTCCATCGTAGCATCGCTGTCGCCTCGCCAATCTTATGCTTCTATGACTATCGCTACCGCTTAGTGATAAAGTAAAGCATTACAGTATGCATTGCATTTCATACAATAAAGCGACAACCATATGGCTTCTCGCCAGCTTGCCGATAACTTCGTTACAAAACATGATCATCTCATACAATAAAATATAGCATCACGCCTTGACCATATCACATCACAACATGCCCTGCACGATCAAAAACCACAACGATATTTCACAAATAGACTCGCTTTTAACCTTCTCAAGGACCGGCGAAGCCACACTCGGTTCAACTAAAGTGAGAGAGATGACACCCACCAGCCACCTTTTAAGCAACGAGTGCTCTCAGAAGCGGTGAAACCAGTCTCGCAGAAGCGCACGCAGCAATGTCGGTCCGGGCCGCCTTCATCTCACAATACCGCTGAACCAAAGTATGACATGCTGGTAGGTAGTATGACTTGTATCGCCCACAACTCACTTGTGTTCTACTCAAAACATCAAACCATAAAACCTAGGCTCGATACCACCGCTGGGGAACGAGTAATTTCAAAAATTTCCACGCACACGCAAGATCATGGTGATGCATAGCAACGAGAGGGAGAGTGTTGTCTACATACCCTCGAGACCAAGCGAAGCGATCACAACGTAGAGGAAGTAGTCGACGCTTCCTCGCGATCCGACCGATCCCGGCGCTACATCTGCGCCTGAAGTTCTTGACACACGACAGCTGATGACGCCCCTCAGACCGATCCAGCCGAGTGTCGAGGGAGAGTTCCACAAGACGACGGTGCAGGACGATCTTGATGTTTCATCTGCCAGCAGGCTTCACTTAAGCTTCATGACGGTATGACCGAGGTGGAATATGGTGGAGGGGGCACCGACACGGCTAAGGAACGATCCAGAGATCAAACTTGTGTGTTCTAGGGTGCCCCTGCCCTCAGTGATATAAAGGAGGGAGGGGGAGGCCGGCCGCCCCCTATGGTGCGCTAAGGAGGGGGAGTCCACCTCCTAGTTGAGTAGGACTCCCTTCCTAGTCCAACTAGGAAGGAGAAGGGGAAGGAAAGAGAGGGAGAGGAGAGGGAGGGGGGCGCGCCTCCTTGTCCTATTCGACTGGGGGGCGCGCCACTCGGTGCGCCCTCTCTCCCTCTTGGCCCACTAAGGCCCATACTTCGGGGTTCCAGAACCTCCCAAGACTCGTTTTCTCCGAAACTTCCTAACCTTTCCGTGTCCGAATATAGCCATCCAATATATTAATCTTTATGTCTCGACCATTCCGAGACTCCTCGCCATGTCCCCGATCTCATCCGGACTCAACTCCTTCGTACATCAAAACTCATAAACTCATAATATAACTCGCATCAAACCTTGCGCATGGATCTCTACGGTTCGAGAACACGTAGACATGACCGAGACACGCCTCCGGTCAATAACCAATAGCGGACCTGGATGCCCATATTGGTTCCTACATATTCTACGAAGATCTTTATCGGTCGATCGCATAACAATATACGCTGTTCCTTTGTCATCGGTATAGTTACTTGCCCGAGATTCGATCGCTTTCAGTATCCAATACCTAGTTCAATCTGCTACTAAGCAAGTCTCTTTACTCGCTCAGATACATCATCTCGCAACTAACTCATTAGTTGCAATGCTTGCAAGGCTTAAGTGATGTGCATTACCGAGAGGGCCCAGAGATACCTCTCCGACAATCGGAGTGACAAACCTAATCTCAAATACGCCAACCCAACATCCGCCTTTGGAGACACCAGTAGTACTCCTTTATAATCACCCAGCTACGCCAGGACGCTTGGTAGTACCCAAAGTGTTCCTCCGTAAACGGAGTTGCATAATCTCATAATCATAGGAACATGTATAAGTCATGAAGAAAGCAATAGCAACATACTAAACGATCGGGTGCTGTTAACGGAATGGGTCATGTCAATCGATCATTCAACTAATGATGTGATCCTTGTTAATCAAATAACAACTCTTTGTTCATGGTTAGGAAACATAACCATCTTTGATTAACAAGCTAGTCAAGTAGAGGCATACTAGTGACACTGCTTGTCTATATATTCACACATGTATTATGTTTCCTGCTAATACAATTCTAGCATGAATAATAGACATTTATCATGAAATAAGGAAATAAATAATAACTTTATTATTGCCTCTAGGGCATATTTCCTTCACACGGGCGGCACCCCTCTTCCCTTCCTACTCCCTCTCTCCTTCCTTCTCTCCTACTCCTAAAGGGAAAGGATTCACTAGGACTTGGAAGTCCTAGTAGGCTCCATACACTTGGCGCACCCCAAGGGGGCCGCCTCTCCTCCCTCCTTTATATACACGGGGCAAGGCACCCCAAATACACACAAATTTCTCTTAACTGTAGCGGTGCCCCTCCACAGCTTACACACTCGATCATACCATCGCAGTGCTTAGGCAAAGCCCTCAAGGCCGGTAGCATCATCATCACTGCCGCCACGCCGCCATGCCGACGAACTCACCGCCCTCAATCGGGTCAAGAGCACGAGGGACGCCATCGAGTCGAACGCAGCGTCAACACGGAGGTGCCGTGACGCTCGTACTTGATCGGTTGATCGCCAAGAAGTTTGACTACATCAACTGTGGTTATTGAAACGCTCCGCCGTCTACGAGGGTGAGTTCCGCCCCGAGGAAATTGTAAACCGCTGCACATGGACACACTCTCCCCTCTCGCTGCTATGCATCACCTAGATAGATTTTATGTGATCGTAGGAAATTTTGAAATTACAATGCTCCCCAACACACAAAGCCTAAGAGCATCTCAAGAGACTCCTTAAAACACCCCTTAAAACGCATGAAACTGTAAAATAACCACCGTTTATAGTTTTAGTCAAAAGTGATCTTAATAGGACCCGTAAACGACTCCGACTGTAATTTTTTAAGGGGTCCGGAAAACAACCCCATCAACTTGTGAAAATAAGGATTTCAGAGCCAACCCGAGGGTACCCTATATATGCGAAAGACCATTGGCGAGTCCAACTACCATCGAAACCTTCATGGCTCACTCGTCTGCCGCACATCAGCCTATCACGCCGCTCACTGCTTTTCCAACGGAGGAGCTAGCTAGTGAATCGATCGAATTGAGCTAGCTAGCTCTAATCGAATCGATTCAATGGAGCTAGCTAGCTCTAGCTGAATCGACTAATGGAGCTAGCTAGATCTAGCTGAATCAATGCGCTCCTCTCCAAATGAGGAGCTAACTAGCTAGCTAGCTACGGCGAATCTGAGGAGTCTCGCTGCCGCTGCCACCCCTGCCTTCGCCTCAAGACGCCGCAGTGCCTCAAGGTTTTCCTCGTCTCCGTCTGGCCGATGGTCAGCCTGCCTATGGCGTAGCCATTTCAAATTGGCGAGAGGAGGAGGATCGTGAGTTCTCACTGACCGCATACTAATCATAGACGCAAATGTGTACGATCAAGATCGTGGACTCACGGGAAGATATCACAACACAACTCTAGACACAAGTAAAATAATACAAGCTTCATATTACAAGCCAGGGGCCTTGAGGGCTCCAATACAGAAGCTCGAATACAAACGAATCAGCGGAAGCAACAATATCTCGAGTACATACATAAGTTAAACAAAACCGCTTTTAAGAAGGCAAACACAAAAGCAACAACGATCAAAGAGGCAAGGCTCTCCGCCTCGGGACCTCCTAACTACTCCCGGTCGCCACGGCGTCTCCACATATTAGTAGGCACCCTTCGTAGTAGTAGTAGTCAACGGGTTGGCATCTGCCCTCGATCCACCATCTGATTGCAGCAAACCAAGTATAGGGGAAAAGAGGTAGCAAAGCAATCGTGAGTACTCATCCAAAGTACTGCAAGACTTACATTAGAACTACACTAAGTGACGATGAAATGTACCTAGGTAGGGTCGTGGCCCCACCTATATGCCCTACCTAAGGACACTACACAAGAGGCCAAGACCTACAAAGTTAGAAAGAAGATGCCGATCGAATCCTCATAGAGTGCAATCCACTCTATGTAAGAACCACTCGGATATCCCAATTCCACTCGACCGCCGCCATTCACTCGAAAGACAAGAATCCACTCAAATACGAAGACTTAGAGCCACCCTCGATGGCAACACTGAGAGATGCCATTCTTATCCCAGAGGAACATCAATACGAGTTGGTTCTATATCCAAACTTATGAGTTTCACGCTTGAGTCCTAGAAGAAGGCTCAAAACAGGTCCACCGAGGAGCGTTAAACTCACCTTATAACATGCCTCTCACTGTGGGCTTAGCCAAACCTGTCCTCGCCTGTTCAAAAATTCTCCGAGTGAAAGCATCCCTTTCACTGGGGCTTAGCCACGAGCCTGTCCCTCACCTAAGTTAAAAATCTACTGAGTGAGTGTGGGGAACGAGTAATTTCAAAAATTTCCCACGCACACGCAAGATCATGGTGATGCATAGCAACGAGAGGAGAGTGCTGCCACGCACTCGAGACCTGCGAAGCGATCACAACGAGAGGAAGTAGTCGACGCTCTCCTCGCGATCCGACCGATCCCTGGCGCCACATTCGCGCCCCGAGTTCTTGACACACGACAGCTCGATGACGCCCCTCAGATCTCCGATCCAGCCGAGTGTCGAGGAGAGTTCCACAAGACGACGGCAGGTTGACGATCTTGATGTTTCATCGCCAGTAGGCTTCGCTTAAGCTTCAAGGACGGTATGACCGAGGTGGAATATGGTGGAGGGGGCACCGACACGGCTAAGGAACGATCCGTAGATCAAACTTGTGTGTCCTAGGGTGCCCCCCTCTCGTGATATAAAGGAGCAAGGGGAGGGGCTGGCCAAGGGAGGCGCTAAGGAGTCCTACTCCTCCGAGTAGGATTCCCCAATCCTAGTTGACTAGGATTCCTGAGGGGAAAGAGAGAGAGGGGGTCGCCCCCTTCCTAGTCCTAGTAGGACTAGGGAAGGGGAGGCGCGCCACCCAGGGCTGGCCCCTTCTCCTTTCCACTAAGGCCCACTATGGCCCATTTACCTCCCGGGTTCCAGAACCTCCTAAGATTCTAGAATTCCCGCCTCCGAACCATTCCAACTCCAAACATAGGCTTCCAATATATCAATCTTTATGTCTCGACCATTTCGAGACTCTCGCCATGTCCGTGATCACATCCGGGACTCCGCATTTCTTCGGTACATCAAAATACATAAACTCATAATAACCGCCATCGAAACCTTGCTGCGGGACCCTCACGGTTCGAGAACAATGTAGACATGACCTAGAACTATTCACGGTCAATAACCAATAGCGGACCTGATGCCCATATTGGTTCCTACATATTCTACTTAAGATCTTTATCGGTCGCATCGCATAACAACATAATGTTGTTCCTTTGTCATCGGATGTTTACTCGCCCGAGATTCGATCGCTTGTATCCAATACCTAGTTCAATCTCGCTATCGCAAGTCTCTTTACTCGCCCGAATACATCATCTCACAACTAACACATTAGTTGCAATGCTTGCAAGGCTTATGTGATGTGCATTACCGAGGGCCTAGAGATACCTCTCCCACAATCGGAGTGACAAAACCTAATCTCAAATACGCCAACCCAACATCCGCCTTTTGAGACACCTGTAGTACTCTTTATAATCACCCAGCACGCTGTGACGCTTGGTAGTACCCAAAGTGTTCCTCCGTAAACGGAGTTGCATAATCTCATAGTTATAGGAACATGTATAAGTCATGGAAAAAGCAGAGCAACATACTAAACGATCGTGGTGCTAAGCTAATGGAATGGGTCATGTCAATCGATCATTCAACTAATGATGTGACCTTGTTAATCAAATAACAACTCTTTGTTCATGGTTAGGAAACATAACCATCTTTGATTAACAAGCTAGTCAAGTAGAGGCATACTAGTGACACTGCTTGTCTATGTATTCACACATGTATTATGTTTCCTTAATACAATTCTAGCATGAATAATAAACATTTATCATGATACAAGGAAATAAATAATAACTTTATTATTGCCTCTAGGCATATTTCCTTCAGCCTCCCACTTGCACTAGAGTCAATAATCTAGATCTCATCACTATGTGATTAACATCGATAGTTCACATCATCATGTGATTAACACCCATAGTTCACATCGCCATGTGACCAACACCCAAAGGGTTTACTCGATTCAGAATCTAGTTCACATTGCTATGTGATTAATACCCAAAGAGTACTAAGGTGTGATCATGTTTTGCTTGTGAGAGAGTCTTAGTCAACGGTCTTTCACATTCAGATCCGCTATGTATTTTGCAATTTTTCTATGTCTACAATGCTCGCACGGAGCTACTCTAGCTAATTGCTCCCACTTTCAATATGTATCTAGATCGACTTAGAGTCATCCGCATCGGTGTCAAAACATGCATCGACGTAACCCTTTACTTACTAACCTTTTTCACCTCCATAATCGAGAAACATATCCTTATTCCACTAAGGATAATTTTGACCGTTGTCCAAAGGATCTACTTCCTAGATCACTATTGTACTCCTTGCCAAAATCAAGGCAGGTATACAATAGATCTGCACACAAAGATGGCATACTTTATAGAACCTATGGCCAAGGCATAGGGAATGACTTTTCTCTTTCTATCTTCCGCCGTGGTCGGGTTTTGAGTCTTACTCAATTTCACACCTTGTAACACGTGCAAGAACCCTTTTTTGCTTGATCCATTTTGAACTTCTTCAAAAATTTGTCAAGGTATGTGCTTTGTGAAAGTCCAATTAAGCGCCTTGATCTATCTCTATAGATCTTAATTCCCAATATGTAAGCAGCTTCACCGAGGTCTTTCATTGAAAAACTCTTATTCAAGTATCCCTTTATGCTATCCAGAATTCTATATCATTTCCGATCAGCAATATGTCATCTACATATAATATCGAAATGCTACAGTAGCTCCCACTCACTTTCTTGTAAATACAAAGCTTCTCCAAAAGTCTCAGATAAAACCCAAATGCTTTGATCACACTATCAAAGCTTATTCCAACTCCGAGATGCTTGCACCAGTCCATAAATGGATCGCCGGAGCTTGCACACTTTGTTAGCTCCCTTTGATCGATAAAACCTTCTCGTTGCATCATATACAACTCTTCTTCCGTAAATCCATTCAGAATGCAGTTTTACATCCATTTGCCAAATTTCATAATCATAAAATGCGCAATTGCTAACATGATTCGGACGGACTTAAGCATCGCTACGGGTGAGAAGGTCTCATCGTAGTCAATCCCTTGAACTTGTCGAAACCTTTTGCATAAGTCGAGCTTTATAGATGCAGAATATTACCGCCGTCGGTCTTCTTCTTGAAGATCCACTTTTCTATTGCTTGCCTACCTTCGGCAAGTCAACCAAAGTCCATACTTTGTTTTCATACATGGATCCCATCTCGCATTTCATGGCCTCAAGCCATTTTATGGAATCTGGCTCACCATCGCTTCTTCATAGTTCGTAGGTTCACCATGATCTAGTAGCATGATTTCCGTAACAGGATTACCGTACTCACTCAAAAGCGGATCTTACTCGTTCGATCTACGAGGTTCTCAGAGTAACTTGATCTCAAGTTTCATGATCAACATCATCAACTTCCTCACTACTTGGTGTAGGTGTCTCGTAAACCGGTTTCGCGATTTAACTACTTTCAAGTAAGGGAGAAGGTACTATTACCTCATCAAGTTCTACTTTCCTCCCACTCACTTCTTTCGAGAGAAACTCCTTCTAGAAAGGATCCATTCTTAGCAACGAATGTCTTGCCTTCGGATCTGTGATAGAAGGTGTACCCAACAATTTCCTTTGGGTATTCTATGAAGACGCATTTCTCCATTTGGGTTTGAGCTTATCAGATGAAACTTTTCACATAAGCATCGCAACTCCAAACTTTAAGAAACGCACAACTTGGGTTTCTTGCTAAACCACGCTCATATAGTGTCGCCTCAACGGATTTAGATGGTGCCCAATTTAACGTGAATGCAATGTCTCTAATGCATGATCCCAAAACGATATTGGTAAATCAAGAAGAAACACCATAGATTGCACTATATCCAATAAAGTGCGCATTTATGTTTGACACACCATAACATTGTGGTGTTCTGTGTATGAGTCGTGAAACTATTCCACATTGTTTTAATTGAAGACCAAACTCAGAACTCAAATATTCATCTCCACGATCGATCGCGAGAAACTTTATTTTCTTGTTACGATGATTTTCCACTTCACTCAAATTCTTTGAACATTTCAACTATTTCGCACTTATGTTTCATCAAGTAGATATACCCATATCTCGCTCAAATCATCTTGTGAAGGTTAGAAAATAACGATATTTGCCACGAAGCATCAACACTCATTGATCGCATACATCGGTATGTATTATTTCCAATAAGTCAAGAGTTTGTTCCATTGTTCCGAGAACGGAGTTTTAGTCATCTTGCCCAAAAGGCACGGTTCGCAAGCATCAAGTGATTCATAATCAAGTGATTCCAAAATCCCATCAAGATGGAGTTTCTTCATGCGCTTTACACCAATATGACCTAAACGGCAAAAGCACAAATAAGTTGCACTATCATTATTAACTTTGCATCTTTTGGTTTCAATATTATATATATGTGTATCACTACGATCGAGATCCAATGAACCATTTTCATTGGGTGTGTAACCATATAAGGTTTTATTCATGTAAATG